>JARJCM010000205.1:0-191875 GCA_029233265.1 Mycena alexandri
CAAGGCGCGCCTCGTCGGGAAAGGTTTCACACAGGTCCACGGCATCGATTACGAGGAAACCTGGGCCGCGGTTGCTCAGCTTGAATCAATTCGCATGACCGCCGCTATCGCTGCGCACCGAAACCTCCACCTCTGGCAAATCGATTTCGAAGCAGCCTACCTGAACAGCGAGACAAAGGAGGAGATCTATATGGAGCAGCCGCGGGGGGTACGAGGTGGAGGGGAAGGAAGGATTGGCGTGCAGGTTGAAGAAAGCCATCTACGGGACGATGCAGGGCGGGCGCGATTGGGCTGAGACGCTTGCGGCGACGTACGACGACCTTGGGTACGTGTCTTCGCGGGCTGACCCCTGCGTGCGCGTCAAGACTTCGGATGCCGGCGAGTACACGTTAACCGACACCTATACTGACGATGTCTGGGGCGCGTCCTCTTCCTTTGAGGAGGGGGAGAAGCGCAAGGCAGAGTTAGCGCAGAAGTGGGATATCAAGGACGTCGGGAACACTCACCGCTTGCTCGGGATGCGCGTCGACCAGGACCTGAAAGCCGGTACTGTCACTCTTTCCCAGCGAGCGTACTTCGAGAAGGTGTTGGCGGACTACGACCTTCAGAATATTCCTCTCCGTTCTACTCCCCTCCCCGTTGGCATCGCCCTCAACTCCTCCATGTCCCCGACGACGGTCGAAGAGCGTGTGGAGATGGTGGGCAAACCCTACCGCCCACTATTGGGATCTGTTATGTGGGGACAGCTCGCTACGCGCCCTGATCTTTCACACCCTGTCAGTGTCCTCTCCCGCTTCCAGACCAACCCCGGCATTGAGCACTGGCGCGCTCTCCTCCACGTCCTCGGCTACATTCGCAACACCCTCGACCTCGGTCTCATCTATTCGCGCGATGCTCCCCTCACTCCTATTGGCTATGGTGACTCAGACTACGCAGGATGTCAGGATACGCGGCGGCTCGACATCGGGCCAAGTCTTTGTGATGGCCGGTGCACCTGTGTGCTGGGCCTCCAAACGCCAGGCGACCGTCGCGCTATCTACCGTCGAGGCTGAGTATATCTCGCTTACCCGGGCCGCGCAGCAGGCGAAGTGGATGCACGCGTGGATGGCTGAAGTAGGGATGGAACAGGAACTCCCGGGTCTGTTGTATTGCGACAACCGCGGCGCTGTCGACTTAACGAAGACCACGAAATCCCACAGCAAGGTCAAGCACATCAACATTCGTCATCATTACATCCGGGAGCTCGTCCAGAAGGGGGAGCTCAAAGTCGACTTCATCCGTGGCAACGAGAACCCTGCCGACCTCTTCACCAAGCCTCTCCCTCGCCTCGCACACGAGGGCTACCTTGCCCAGCTCAATATTCGTCCCGTCGCCGTGTAGTCGCCGAGTCTGGGGGAGTGTTGTAGGAGACCCGACGGCGGCTCCGGTATACCCCGATTACTACCCCATTTGTTCCGTTCTTTCCTGATATATTAGTTACTGCCCCTATCCATGCACCTCAGTCGTTTACACCATCGTGTCCCGACTGAGGTGAGCTACTTATATTCTACATCTACTTATAACCATACTTACTTTCTACCGTAGCTTTACTTACGTCTGTTCTCACTTTAGGTAAAGCTATGACTTGCAATATAGTCGTTTACACCATCGTGTCCCGACTGAGCTTTACTTACGTCTGTTCTCACTTTATGAATGTAGTTTCAGGCAGTTTTCTTTTTCTTTTCTTCTTTGTGGAAGAGGAGGGAAAGGTCAATCAGCACTGAGCCTCATTTTTGCCTGGGATTAAATAATCTCGAGGTACACAGCCGGCAAGAATATGTATCCATCCCCCTTGCATCAACTTGAGAACCAACAAATAAGTGAGAAATGTCTCTAACCTACCCACCCACACTGCAAGCCTGAACGAGGCCCGGGGGAGCTGGTGCACACCTGCATTCTATCGCTAATGCTGCGAGGAGTTCAATCGGGGTGCTCGTTCCACTTGAGCCTGGGCCATTATCCAATCACTCATGACCTTTTGTTTCTTGCCTTGCAAATTGCAAATTCCAACCACCGCTTCCTTCAAATCAGAAACAGCTCCACAAAGTCTCTCACCTGCCCACTTGAGCTCCAGGCAAAGGAGGGCCTGGCTGGTGTGCACCCAGCACTCTGTTATAGATTCACGAAAGCGTGAAGCAGGTCGCTCGTTCGAATCGAGCCCAGGCCGTCACTCGTTCATAAGATTATTTTTTTTCGTGTTCGCAGCTACAAGTTCAATATTGACGATGGGCATGATGCATGACTCCTCCCTCAAGAGACATAATTGAGAGAATATTGAACCTACCAACCCACTGAGCAAGCCTGAACGAGGCCTGGAAGCGCTCGTGCGCACCTGCGTTCTGTGAAGGATGTTGGAGATCAACGAAGGAGGTTGCTCGTTCGATTCGAGCCCAGGCCATTATGGTGCTTTATGGCTCTTTTTCCTTCTTTCTTGTATTTTGTAATGGGAAAGAGGGAGTGTGGGCGGGGTCGACTCAGTTCTTAGCCCCATTTTCGCCAACACTTAAGGTTAAAGAACTGGCCAGATCCTTCCCCCTGAACAAACGAGTGCAAAAGAACCTACCCACCCCGACTCAAGGCTAAGCAAGGCCCAGAGGTGCTGGTGCGCACCCGGCACTCTGCTATTACCTATTGGTCAACAACCTTTGAAGCAGGTCACTCGTTCGATTCGAGCCTGGGCCATAGTGAAGTTTTGAGCACTTTTTTTTCTTCTTTGGGGCAGAGGAAGGAAAGGTCAATCAGTACTGAGCCTCATTTTTGCCTGGGATTAAATAATCTCAATGTACACAGCCGGCAAGAATATGTATCCCTCCCCCTTGCATGAACTTAAGAACCAACAAATGAGTGAGAAATGTCTCTAACCTACCCACCCACACCGCAAGCCTGAATGAGGCCCGGGGAAGCTGGTGCGCACCTGCATTCTATTTGCCAATGCCGCGAGGGGTTCAAGCAGGTTGGTTGCTCGTTCGAATCGAGCCTGGGCCATCATCCAATAACTCATGACCTTTTGTTTTTTGCCTTGCAAATTATAAATTCCAACCGCCCTCCTTTCAAATTTCAAATCAGAAACAGCTCCACAAAGTCTCTCGCCTGCCCACTTGAGCTCCAGGCTAAGGAAGGCCCAGAGGCGCTGGTGCGCACCTGCATTCTATTGCCAATTTGGTGAGGACTTCAGGCAGGTCACTCATTCGATTCGAGCCTGGGCCATGTATAGGTTTCCCCACCCTATTTTTTCCTTTGTTCGCAATCCTAATGTAAGGCTCTATTACGTTAAATAACACAACTCCGGGGGGTCAATTCATTTGAAGTGGAGAGTCTGAAGGTGCTGGTGCGCACCTGCATCATTGGGACAAATGGGACTGCTGACTTGAGTTTCCGGGCCACATTTTTTTCCTTTGTTCGCAATCCTAATGTAAGGCTCTATTACGTTAAATAACACAACTCTGGGGAGTCGATTTATTTGGACTGGAGAGTTTGAACCGACTTCCAAGATGCGAATAGTGCAGGAAGTGGATAGCTTATCGGGGACCAATATGAGGTAAGAGAAGGCCCGGGGGTGCTGGTGTGCTGGTGTGCAACTGCACCTGCATTTGGTAAATTGGGATCATTGAGTTGAAGCAGGCAGCTCGTTCGATTCAAGCCCGGGCCATTATCAGCTCGGCTTGCAACATATTTTATTTTATTTTAATGAGTTTCCCTGCCACATTTTTTCCCTTTGTTCGTGATCCTAATGTAAGGTTGAGACCCACTACGTTCTGAGGAGTCAACTTATTTGAACTGGAGAGTTTGAACCAACATCAAAGACACAACTA
This sequence comes from Mycena alexandri, assembly GCA_029233265.1. Taxonomy (NCBI): domain Eukaryota; kingdom Fungi; phylum Basidiomycota; class Agaricomycetes; order Agaricales; family Mycenaceae; genus Mycena; species Mycena alexandri. The sequence goes on from JARJCM010000205.1 coordinate 3,852, forward strand.
GCGAAGGAAGTGGATAGCTTATCTGGCCTCAAATTAAAGCTAAGGAAGGCACAGAAGCACTGGTGCACACCTGCACTCTGTCGAACAGAGCAGAGATGTTGAAGCAGGCAGCTCGTTCGATTCGAGCCTGGGCCATGGTTGAGTTCCCTCGCCACATTTTTTTCCTTTGTTCGCAATCCTATTGTAAAGGTGAGCTCTACCAAGTTAAATAATACAACTCCAGGGAGTCAATTTATTTAAGTTGGAGAGTTTGAAACCGACTTCCAAGATGCAACTACACCGCCAATCGAGTCCATTGTTGATCAAACATCGCGATGCAGATGTTTAGCAATCTGCTTGAATATGGCGGTCAGTATGGCGGTCAGAGTGCCCCTTTAATAAAATCGGGGTAAAGTGTCTGATTTTGGCCACAATTCGACGTACCAAGAGATGAAATTTGACTGGAGGAAGACAAACTCCTCGCATGCTTGACCTCTGTCTTTTTTTTGCACACCCAGAACATTGTTTTTGGTTGGTAAAAAAAATCTGAACCTAAGAAGAAAAAAAGTGTTGAGTAGAAAAAAAAAATCAACCACGGTCTTCTTTTCCTGCCGACCAGAAAAGTTTTTTGACTGCAACACAAACTTTCGGAGGTAAGTGGCGGTGCTAACCCTAATTTAATGGATTGGTCCGGTGTCCGCATCCGGCTTGATGCAAGTTGTTCTTTGCTAAGGTAAGTAACATGCTATCTATCCTACAGGACATCATAGGTGACACCCTCCAGTTTCTGGTAGACAAATCCGAGTCCCGGATGCAGGTGCAAAGTGTAGCAAACCCCTCCTGTAGACCATCGCCAAGGGACATGTCACATGGTTCGGAAGACGTACGACTGTGCGGGATGTTCACATAGATGGCATCCGGGACCTGGATTTGTCTACCAGAAACTGGAGGGTGTCATCTATGATGTCCTGTGGGATAAATGGCATGGAAGAACAACTTGAAGCTCTCGCATTGAAGCCGGATACGGACACCGGATCAAGTGATCAAATTAGGGTTAGCACTGCCACCTACCTCTGAAAGTTTGGTGTTGCAGTCAAAAACCTTTTCTGGTTGGCAGGAAAAGCAGACCATGTTTGAGTTTTTTTTTTTCTACCCACACTTTTTCTTTTTCTTAGGTTCAAACTTTTTTTTCAACCAAAAGTTTTTGTTCAGTGAACCAAAAACAAAGTTCTGGGTGTGCAAAAAAGAGATAGATGTTATGTGGCACAAGAAGTTTGTTTTCCTCCAGCCGAATTTCATCTTTTGGTACATCAAAATGTGGCCAAAATCACGATGTGTACCCCTGTTTTATTAAAGGGGCACTCTGACCGCCATACTTGAAACCAAATGGCAAAAAAAAAAAAAAAAAAAAAAAAAAACCAAAGAACAGTATGGAAACCCCCAAAAAAGTACAGAAAAGTGGGAAAAAAAAAGTCCAAAATAAGAACTGTGCAATGTGACCGCCATAAAGAAATGTCTCGTTGAGTAAGAACTTGGAAAAACATTATATTACAAGGAACACTCGAAAAAACTTGTTAGTTCCTGTGAAGGGCAGGGAAAAAAAACTTCGAAAATCTCAAGTTGAGAAAAAAACTTCGAAAGTGCGAAAATAAAGTCGGAAACCATGAAAAAAGGTCGAAACCGTGAAAAACGCGAAAAAAAAACCCGGAAAACGAGAAAAAAAAACCCAGATAATAAATGTACAAAGTGACCGCATAAATCACGGGATAAATCATTATCAAGGCCCTCCGGGCATCCCTGGTACCTCTTTCCAGACCCTGCAGCATATGCAAATATCCCTTGAAACATCCATTCCTTTTTTCGTGGCTTGCGAGTCTCGCCTCGTAAGAATTGAGAGATTAAGCCTACCCCTAACCCTATCCACATGGCGACCAATCAGAGGACAGGGAAATCAGTTTAGTTTATTGATTATTTGGTTTTAGATGTCATGATCGGGGACCACTTTTGCTTGATGGCTATTTGTGTTTGAGACCTCGTTATGGTACCAGGAATTCACACAATAATCTGGATCCAACGATGATCACTTCAAGTTGGTCAGGACTCCAAGCCCTGAACTTCTCAACGATTTGAGAACTTGAAGACCAAGTTTGAACTTGAAGGACAATGTCCTTGCATGTAATTCTTGGACAGTGATTTTGATAGAAGTACGGCTGACTCCCTAGTAGTCAAGATAGAGCTACACATTATCGGCGGCCAGATACATTCCGCAACATAACCGCATCATGACGGTATATAGCTTATTATAGCCCATTACCTGAGCTATCCAGATCTACAAGGTCACTGTCAGCACCTAGAGCTATTAGCGCGCCATGGAGGTATGAACCGTGAGCCGAGGCTACCACAGCTATGATTTGCTATTTTCAGCTATGTATGTAACCGGGAAGTTATTTCCCAGGGAGTTTTTCCTGATGCCGGCCTGCCAACAAGCCATTACCTAGCCACAGCTCGCTCAGGCTAGCCTCATCTAGCCTAAGCTCGACATTTTGGCTGCATTTGTGCTGAATAGATTGAAGGCGAGCGCTTCATCCGCACAGATCATCAGTCCTTCGGTCAGGCTGTCTTCGGGCACGATGGTCATAGTGCCGGCCAGGTCCGGTTCGGAGATCGGTTCGAACCTGAACCGGACCGAACTGAACGCAAGGTTCAGGTTCAGCGTTCGACGATTGCCTGAACCGAACGCCGCGTTCAGGTTCGGCGTTCAAGCGCTGAGCGTTGTCTTTGAACCCGAACATTCAGTCATATTGAGTGGATTTCAGTCAATTTCCGCGTTCAAAGGGTCAATCTCACCGTTAAATTTGCCGCATTGACAGTTATGCACACTCTAGAAACTTCTCTGGTCCCTGGCTACGCCCTAGTTCTGCTTCCCTGCGGTTCAATATCCAAATCCCAAACCTTTCAACCGTGGGATTTTCTTGTCGAGGGGCCATTCAGCGTTGTGAAGAGTACCTTGGGCTACACCAACCAGGTGGGAGCATAAAAAGACTCCATAATTGCTATACTTGGCCATATTTGAGTGCCCTGAGACCACCAAATTTTGATCGCGTTCGAATGCAGAACCGAACCTGAACGCGGGTTCAGGTTCGGGGTTCAGCAGGTGCCTGAACCGAACGCAGTGTTCGAGTTTGGCGTTCAGAGAAATGCACCCCGAACTCGAACCGAACCGAACCTGGCCAGCACTAGATGGTCATCAAAGTATAGTCGAGTTGAAGGCGGCTTATAATCGTCGGGATTGTACATGGGCGGGGTGAGAGTTGGGAGGGAAAGAGGGAGTGTGAGAGGCATCCTGCCCTTATCCAGCAATGCACGTATTGTCGTCGTGCTGCGGCGTAAATTTCGTTCGTGTGTTCCTCTTCTTCCATTCATGTTATTCATCTACTGAATCCTGTCTGCTGTAGAGCTACATAATGGAGCCCGTCAAACGGCGTCGCAGCGGCCATCCACGGCTTCCCCTCGTCGCAGACTTCCAGGCTGCTCAAGCGTGAGTGAGCCACGAGGAAGAGGGAGGGGACCGCCCGGGTGCAGCTGAAATGTGGTCGAATCGCGCTTGACAGAAAACCGGTGGCGAAATAATCATATTTTCGCTAGCGTCTCGCGTACATATCAACATTTGAAAACTAAGATACATAACCGATTGGGTACAAGGAGGCATGAACAAGAAAACATTTGATTCACGCCTTACGAGTACCACGACCCGCCCTGAGGTCAAATGAGTAGTGTCGGATAAGCTCCTGCATCTTCTTCTCGGCAGGGCCAGCCCGGACAATCTCTTGAATGCTCGCTTTGCCCGCATATGTGCGAATTTCACGATGCACCGCGCCAAGCCGCGCATTCTTGTAATTCTCCAAAGCTTCGTCGATATCCGTGTTGGTGAGCGGCCTCACTGAACGCGCGATAGTGATGTGGAAGAGCTGGTCCATGACGAGGGACAAGTCAATAATGTAACCCATGAAGCAGCGAAGGGTCTCTGGGCTATGAAGGTGGATTCAGAAATGTTGGGATACCGGAACGAGCAGACGCGCACCTCTCGTTGTATGTTGTTGCGAGCAAGGTTAGGAAGTAGACAGAGAGCCCGATTCCAGCTATCAGTGGGACGACAGCGAAAGCCGCAACACCTGCGGCTACCGCGAAACCTGCGATTGTCTGTAATTGGTCAAAATTCGGCCTGCCAAAGCCTTCATGAGGTTGATACAACATTAATACAATACTTACCGCCACCACGACTTTGCGTCCGACTCCTTCGGTGTCACAAGTTGTGCGAGAGTCCGCATTTTCTTCAAGAACTCTTCTTTCTGAAGTAACTGAGGAAGGTGATCAGAGGACAGTTCAGAATTGAATATATGTAGTGGCAGCTCACATCATCAGGATCATACAAGTTCCAGCTGTCGGTCATCTCTTTGTGAACCGTGTTGAGGCATGTCTCAAGTTTATATCCAAGGAATTTCGAACCCGTCGCCAGTCCCTTCCAGTAATCTGGTGAAAAATCAGGATCGGATCGGCGAAATCACTAGTCGAGTCATACTCTGCATGCCAACCCTGTTCAACAGTTAGATAGAGCATTTGAAACGGACGAATGGGTTTGTAACGCACGCTATCGCACCGTTGATCTTCTCCTCGACACTCGTCCGCTGAGCCATTGCCGAGACGATCCACGCCTCACCTCCAAACCGTTTCTCAATGAGTTCTCGTGTTGTTTTGATAATCTCGTCCAATGCGTCCCAGTTTGGTTTGGCCTTCGGTCCGCCAGACAGCCCTACATGATGCGGCGGAATAAATGAGACTTATTAATGACCACATAATAGATCGACGTGCCAGAGGTTCGCGCGTATGGCAGGTCCTCCTTCATTTCCGGCACCGGATCCTTCATCTCCTGAAGCAGCTTCTTCTTGATGTCTTGCAGCGGCTTTATACATAAATCCTGGAAATTTTCCTCGGCTGCCTTGATACGTTCTTCGTTCGTGCCCTTGCGCAGACGTAGGTACATGGCGTTGAGCAAGACATCATATTGCGTGAAGACGACAACGACGGGAACTGATAGTCCATGAACGGTACGGCCAATTCAAGACAGGCCCACTCGCCTTGGAGTTTGAATGCAAGCTCAAGAAGAAGTTCATCTCCAGTCTCAAGAACGCGACCGCCGGCATGAGGGACCCTGATACAGAGCCTGGAATGTTCGATTAGCGAGGCAAGGGGACGTCTTGCGTTTAACGCACCATATGATGTGCACGCGATCCTTGAGGGCCACTGTTTCATCGCTGCGCGCCTTGAGGAAGGTGGTGACATGCTCGAGATTCTTTGTTTCGTTTGGTTCAAAGCCCATAGAATCGTGGAGCACGAAGCGCGGGTTTTGATCAGATTCGATTGGTTCGTTGACATCGGACTCTCCAGTCGCTATGTGCGATACGGACTAAAGAAATAATTGTAAGGGCCTCGAGCGGAGGGGCCAGGAGTAGATACCTTCATAGTCACACCAAAGGCAATACTGATGAGAGACGATTTCCCTGTCCCGGACTGGAGAGGGGATCAATAAAACATTACGCCTACGCATGGCCCCGGATTACTGACCTTACCGACGACCAAGACTCGCAGCCTAAAGTCAACTGATCAGGGAAATCAATATCGAGTGCAGGGGAGCATACCGCGGACAATCATTCAGTATCTTGGTAGATTCGAGCGGTAGAGTTTCCAGGGACATGACAGAGGGCGACCTACACAAAGCGAAGAGGGCGAGTCGCAATCGATCAAGGCTCTTGTTGGGAGTAAGTGCGGCAGACTCGACTAAATTTGGCTTCCAGTTACGGCCGCCGAGGCCGCTATTTTCCACGAGGAGTGCGCATAGTCTGCGGCGCCACCGGAGACAGGTGTGATGCTCACTCAACTTCTCTTCTCACAGCAGTACAGCGACGTCCGCCGTCGCGCGAGCTCAAATATCTGCATTTGTAACGCAGCGATCAAAGATTCTGCATTTGTAACGCAGCGATCAAAGATTCTGATCATCGTTCGTGCTGAGCACGAAGATTGCATTAAAAGAGATGGGGAAACTACATATTCTGGGACCGATACGTAGCGTAAGTTTTGTATAGGAATCTAAGGTAGGTTAAGGATAAGAAAGCGAAAAATTAGTAATTACATACACGAAAAATCCGGCCCGATACTGCGCGCACATTCTAGAGACCAAAGAAGCGCGGAGAGGCAGGCGGGCCACGCATCGACGTTCTTGGTAGGTTATGGGGCCGCCAAGAGCGAGCGCGGCAGTGGTGACGGTCGTGCATGTACCGGGCGAAGCAACACGCGCTACGAGATGCTTGCAAGCCAGAGAGGCCTGTCGCCTACGTGAGCGCTGTGGGGGGGTGCGGTGGCTCGTCCGCAGAGGGACCACCGCTCGCGCCCCGTGCGCGGGGCCAGCACACAGTCCCTCCGGTGTACTGCGAGCGGATGCTGATCCGCGCGCAATCTTTGCCGCACAGCCGTTGAAGCAATTCCGCACCGGGACTCCGCGTTGGCGCGACGCAGGGGATAACGAGGGGGTGCAGCGAAGGGTAGCACAGGTGTGACGACAGGCGCAACGGCGGGTGCGGCGGGAGCCGGGCGCAGCGCACGGGGAGCGGGTGCAGCGGAGGTACAGCGGCGAAGGGCAGCAGGCGCCTTGCAGGTGCGTGCAGGTACAGCAAGGGCGAGAGGCGCACGGGCAGCGGGTGTAGCGGCGCACGGGCAGCAGGTGTAGCGGCGCACGGGCAGTAGGTGCGCGGGAGCTGGGTGCAGCAGTACGGGCTAGCCGCTGCGTAGCGTAGAGGTATAACGGGTGCGGCGGCGCGAAGGAGCACGACACCCACCTCGACCGAGCGCAGTGGGTGCGTGGGCAGGTGCACGGGTGTAGCACCAGAGCAGCAGCAGCGTACCCAGCGGCAGGTACAGCAGCAAGCGGAGAGCGCGCAGCAGTTACGGCGGCTACGAGAGAGGAACGTCTCCATCGACGGCTGGCAGCCGCGGAGCAGGCGGCCGTGGGGGAGGGAGAAGGCGCCTGGACGGCGCAGTCAATGAGCGGTAGTGAGGAGGTGCACCGAAGAGTAATTTACCGTCAGCAGGCGATGTTCGCAGGCGCGGAGAAGCCAGCCAGGGGCAGCAGAAATGCGGGCGCGGTATTTGGGACCCAGAGGTCGAAGAAAGAAGCCCAGATATGTCGTTTGAAGGCTGATTGAGCTCCTCTGAGGAGAAAGAGAGCGAGTACGAAGTCGAGGGATGCTGGAGGCGCGAGGAGGGCGAGGACCGAGCGCCAATTTGTCCGCGGTATTGAGGCCATTTGAGGGCGCATTGAGTGTCGAGGAAGAGAGGGTTGGGTGTGCACGATCCTGCAGATAGACCAGCGATGGTGGTGGGGTGTCGTGGGGGGGAGCAGGAGGACTAGTGGTTGGTGGTGGGGGAGAAAGAGGTGACGGTGTCAGATTGCGGATCACCGGGCCGCTTCTCGCTTCTCACCACCATCGTCCAACCATCGTCCCTTTTGCAACATACGCGCTGTAACCTGGGGCCGAACGCAGGGACACAAAGTATTTCCTCTTCTAAAGGCGCCTGGCCAATACACTCCTGTCACCAGTACTGGATGCGCTCGCTATGGGTGCTCGTGTCCAATCTCCACCGCTTACAACTCGTTTGCTCGGCAGTGCCTTCGGCTTTCCATCCTCCCGTGCTTCTTGGGAGCAAGGAATCCCTATCTGGTGTTCTGATCCTCCGCAGCAAGAATTAGGCCCAACAGCGCTCAGTTGGGTAACTTGGGTATGCTAAATTCCAGGGAAATAATTATAGTGAGGGATAAGACGGCACAACGACTGGTGTGTAAACCACCTCAGAATCTCGGTCGCCTTCCGCTACTGTACGCGACTCGCCACACAATCTCGACGTTCGTACGAATGACCGCAGACATTTTCTACAACTCCAACATTGGATTCGTCCCGACTTTCGAGCCATGAAGAAAGATGCGCGCAGCGTCGATCAACTCCGCAGCCTGGTCGAGCGCGTGTCCACGGCCGTTCATGGTCGCGGCTTCCGGGTCGTAGATGGCCGCCCATTGTTTGTACTCGGAGCCTATGGATATTAGAGAGCTTGTGTCAAAGCGGCATGCCGTTTTTTACAAATTCTGCCTGGTATAGTCAATTCCGACACCTCGATATTATTACACCGTCGTAATGGCCTCTGGAAAAAAAGAAGAAAAGCTGCATGCCGCTTTTTGCACAATAAAAGAGCGGCATGCACCTTGAACACAAGCTCTCTATCATAATGCCGATGTTTGCGGCCCTGTCTCGTTCCTCCGCGCTTGATTCCTAATTTGCTGCTTCCTTTTGGGGCTTCTGGAGCTAGGGGACGTTTCTTCCCAGCCTCTTTCTATTCCGAGCGTGTTCACATAATGCGTGCTGCCTGTCCTAGTTCATTTCAGGGCAGTGCGGCTAAATTACATCCCTCCACTTGCGTCTGGCGCAGGTACCCTCGCCGCGTGTTCCCTCCGACGACGACGGCAAGTTGCACGGGATTAGGTCTGACTCGTTCATGTATAATTCTTCCTCTCGTCTGCCATGCCGCGCCGACTGCGTATTTTGCCCTCCAGTCAACTCATCGCTATGGCGTTCACGTCGTGCGCCGGCGAGTTCTTGCAAAGTGTGTCAACACAAAGTTGATCAGGGCAAGGGTTTGGTGCGCGCCTACGGTAGATACTGCAACCGACGTGAAAGTCATTACAGACGGCAGAAGAAGCGTGCACGCTGCCACGTCGCCCGGTGCAATCACATCCGAACAAACACCGCTTCCTTCTCTCTTCCATCCTCATCCACGCTCAGCATGTCCCCAGCCATGCAAGACGCTATTGAGCTCCGTCGCAAGTGCCCGCATTTTCGGATTCTGGTTCTAGGGAGGGCGAATGCGGGCAAGACAACCTTGTTGAAGAAAGTGTGCGAATCCATTGAGGACCCTGAAATTTATGGGCCCGATAATGAATGGGCGAGTTCAAAGGTCCCGAATTTGCTGAGCCGGGGGAGCTTACATGTACTAGATTGATCCCGCTCTTGTCCAAGGATCGGCAGAGGTGCGCTGTATCGTAGTATGCTGGAGAACCCGATGCTTGCTAATCCAGATATAGCGCGGAATTCATGACATTGAGCTCCAGCTGATTTTCAAGAGCAATCCCGGGTTCATCTTCCACGACTCCCGCGGTTTCGAGAGCGGATCAGTAGAAGAAGTGGCCAAGGTTAAACATTTCATCACTGAGCGTGCGGCGACAAGGGAGTTACCGGACCAGTTGCATGCAATTTGGTGTGTTCTTCAATTGTTCAAGCATATTTTGATCTTGTACTCACGACGGCAGGTACTGCCTCCCCACCGACACCACACGACCGCTCCTGAAGGCCGACGAAGATTTCTTCGCAATTGATTTTCAAGGAAGAGGTTGATCTCTCTCCGCCTTACAAACAATATCTAACTCTTTGTAGTCCCCGTCATTGCAATCTTCACAAAGCTTGACGGTTTGGCCGAGCGGGCATTCACTATGCTCTGTGATGATGGCTACGACAGAGACGACGCATCCGAGCATGTGGATGAGAAGGCAACGGAACTACTCAAAACCAATTTCATGGCCGGGCTCCAGCAGATGGCACACCCCCCGTCTGATTATGTACAGCTTGAAGGCGAGTTTGTGGTTTCGACTTAAGGCAGAGGGTAACACCTTCAGGGATAGATATGCGGCAGAAGACAAGCAATTGCAAGGACCTGATAGAGAAGACCGCTGAGTCTATTACCGATGATGGGTTGAGAATGCTACTTGTGTCTGTTCAGCGCAACAACATCGCCCTTTGCATACACTATGCTGTGGCAAGGTAAGTCAATATTTGATGTAGCAACACCACCTAACTTTGTAGCAGTGCCATTAAAAAAGACACAACTTTTGGTGGGCACTATCTTCTCTGCGCTCTGACTGCATTTCTGAGATCCCGGGATAAGGCATCACATGGAACTGCCTAGCGTGGTTCCCGCATGTTTGGGTACTTTCCCGTTCAATCTCGATGTTACAACCTCTGACGGCCATGAGCAGACAGTCAGTTTACCGGCTATTGGTAATGAACACCGCTGATCCACAAGATAAATGAAATCATAAGAAGGTGGGTAAGAACGGTGACAGAGTAAACACCATATTGATTCTGAGTAGGAAACTGTGAGCCTTTATTTGTGTCAAAGTGGGATCATTCACCCGATGTGTGGTGGTAGTATGTGAGTTCCGAATTGGTTTCCACGGACGTAGTGGCTGACTCGGTGTTCCTAGGAGGCGAGTATAAGCAGTCCTGGCATCACATAGACACAACTGACCACCGCTCACCGTGCTTGCGTTTCTGCACCCTCTGCAGCATGTAAGCACCTCCCTCCTGCACACCACCGACCACCGCTCACCGTGCTTGCGTTTCTGCGCCCTCTGCAGGCTGTAAGCACCTCCCTCCTGCGCGCCGCCGACCACCGCTCACCGTGCTTGCGTTTCTGCGCCCTCTGCAGGACGTAAGCACCTCCCTCCTGCACACCACCGACCACCGCTCATCGTGCTTGTGTTTCTGCGCCCTCTGCAGGCCGTAAGCACCTCCCTCCTGCGCGCCGCTGACCACCGCTCACCGTGCTTGCATTTCTGTGCCCTCTGCAGGACGTAAGCACCTCCCTCCTGCACACCACCGACCACCGCTCACCGTGCTTGCGTTTCTGTGCCCTCTGCAGGCTGTAAGCACCTCCCTCCTGCGCGCCGCTGACCACCGCTCACCGTGCTTGCGTTTCTGCGCTCTCTGCAGGCCGTAAGCACCTCCCTCCTGCGCGCCGCTGACCACCGCTCACCGTGCTTGCGTTTCTGCGCCCTCTGCAGTTTGTAAGCACCTCCCTCCTGCGCGCCGCCGACCACCGCTCACCGTGCTTGCGTTTCTGCGCCCTCTGCAGGCTGTAAGCACCTCCCTCCTGCGCGCCGCCGACCACCGCTCACCGTGCTTGCATTTCTGTGCCCTCTGCAGGACGTAAGCACCTCCCTCCTGCACACCACCGACCACCGCTCATCGTGCTTGTGTTTCTGCGCCCTCTGCAGGCCGTAAGCACCTCCCTCCTGCGCGCCGCCGACCACCGCTCACCGTGCTTGCGTTTCTGCACCCTCTGCAGGCCGTAAGCACCTCCCTCCTGCACGCCGCCGACCACCGCTCACCGTGCCTGCATTTCTGCGCCCTCTGCAGCTTGTAAGCACCTCCTCCTGCGCGCCGCCGACCACCGCTCACCGTGCTTGCGTTTCTGCGCCCTCTGCAGGCTGTAAGCACCTCCCTCCTGCGCGCCGCCGACCACCGCTCACCGTGCTTGCGTTTCTGCGCCCTCTGCAGGACGTAAGCACCTCCCTCCTGCGCGCCGCCAACCACCGCTCACCGTGCTTGCGTTTCTGCGCTCTCTGCAGGCCGTAAGCACCTCCCTCCTGCGCGCCGCTGACCACCGCTCACCGTGCTTGCGTTTCTGCGCCCTCTGCAGTTTGTAAGCACCTCCCTCCTGCGCGCCGCCGACCACCGCTCACCGTGCTTGCGTTTCTGCACCTTCTGCAGGCCGTAAGCACCTCCCTCCTGCACGCCGCCGACCACCGCTCACCGTGCTTGCGTTTCTGTGCCCTCTGCAGCGTGTAAGCACCTCCCTCCTGCACGCCGCCGACCACCGCTCACCGTGCTTGCGTTTCTGTGCCCTCTGCAGGCCGTAAGCACCTCCCTCCTGCGCGCCGCCGACCACCGCTCACCGTGCTTGCATTTCTGTGCCCTCGGCAGGCCGTAAGCACCTCCTCCTGCGCGCCGCCGACCACCGCTCACCGTGCTTGTGTTTCTGTGCCCTCTGCAGGACGTAAGCACCTCCCTCCTGCGCGCCGCGGACCACCGCTCACCGTGCTTGCATTTCTGTGCCCTCGGCAGGCCGTAAGCACCTCCCTCCTGCGCGCCGCGGACCACCGCTCACCGTGCTTGTGTTTCTGTGCCCTCTGCAGGACGTAAGCACCTCCCTCCTGCGCGCCGCCGACCACCGCTCACCGTGCTTGCATTTCTGTGCCCTCTGCAGCGTGTAAGCACCTCCCTCCTGCGCGCCGCGGACCACCGCTCACCGTGCTTGCATTTCTGTGCCCTCGGCAGGCCGTAAGCACCTCCCTCCTGCGCGCCGCGGACCACCGCTCACCGTGCTTGCGTTTCTGCGCCCTCTGCAGGACGTAAGCACCTCCCTCCTGTGCGCTGCCGACCACCGCTCACCGTGCTTGCATTTCTGCGCCCTCTGCAGGCCGTAAGCACCTCCCTCCTGCGCGCTGTCGACCACCACTCACCGTGCTTGCGTTTCTGTGCCCTCTGCAGGCCGTAAGCACCTCTCTCCTGCACACCGCTGACCATCGCTCACCGTGCTTGCATTCCTGCACCCTCTGCAGTTTGTAAGCACCTCCCCCCTGTTCTACGCTGTTGTCCGACATCCTGTGTTGTACTATAGACCAAGAATGTCACCGCCTCTGTGGCGTCCTTGGAGTTTGAATACCCTGACATTGTTCGTCTAATACTCAGACATTTCTCATCACCCACAGTAACTGCGTCAATGACAGCAAACCGGAGGCACCACATCCAGCGCCAAGCTGATTTCCGGTATGTGACCTTCACGTCGAGACCACAAACTCATGCTCTGTAGCCATTTGCATATGTGCAGAGCACACTTTCACTCAAGCCGCTGCCACCGGCAATGAATTTGCCACAGCCTTTTCACAGGCACTTGACATCTACCACACCTCGAATGTACGAACCAAGGTCGATGGCGAAATAGATGGCCTCCCCTGGCCGTCTGTGAAGGATTACCTTCAGGCATTCGCGAAGGAAAACCTCTTCCCAATCATCGCTGCCAACCGTCTTTGTACGTTGCCGCCGGAAATGTGTATTGTCTCATTGATTTACTGTTACCCAGCTTGAGTGGCGGAAGAAGCAACTCCCCTGGCCACACCTGGAACTTCAACCAGTGGCCTGTACTTGTACCTGAGTCTATCAAGAAGTTTCAGAATGCTATGTTCAGTTTTGAGTGCTCTCTCTACCCGTGGATTGAACCGTGGGAATGTACCTACAACTGACTCGGAATGAAGTGCGGGCCCACGTCGATGCGAATTTCCCTCTATTTAACTTACCTCTCTGACAATCTACCGTTGAGCCCGGGATAGCAGTTTCTTTTTTCCTCAGTTTGAAGGTTGGCTTGAGTGTCTGGACCTCAAGAATGGCGAGGGTGGCCTGTCGTCAACGTTGAATTCCCCGGTTGGAAGAAGCAAGGCAGACGTGAGGAGTCGAAAACACCTCTAACCAATGCAGCCCAGAAGAATATGTTGTCATCTCCGAGGATAGAGCTACCACGTTGAAGTGTGCGGGAAACGATTTGATACGAGGCGCAGGGTTTGACTGCCTCCGGAGACTTACAGAGAATCATCTCTCTGAGACAGTTTTCTGGCAGGTTTTTGGATGTGGAAGGCCGTGGCCCTGGTTCGCCGTATCAGATAAATGCATAACAATCAAGTTTAGTATGACATCGAGGCCAACATTGTGCCAATGAAAGCACCAGGGCAGTCTGATGAGGGCGTTATGGTGAGGGTTCGCATCCATGTCAAGTCGGAGTCTTGATTTTCCTCCCGCTCCGAAGTCAAGGGTAACAATGAGGAGGGTGTGGCTGCCCCCCGTGCCTGTGATGGGCACGGCCGTGGAATTGACAGCACTGGCACGGCGCGGGCCGTGAACTTGACGGCCGTAGGACGAGCTTCAAGAACGTGACGGGATGGTCGACGGTGATATGGTGTGTATCAAAACACGCACACAATCTTTCGATTTTGAACCTATACAAAGGGCAGAGTGAGACTAGGACAGAGAGAGTACACTCTCCTCGGAGTGGTATTCTACACCTATGACAGCTGAAAGTGAACGGGACACTGTTTACTTCATAATCAACAAGTGACCCTTACGGGAGCTGTGTTCAGTTTCAAGTCAACCGTTGAGCTCTGGGAGTTGGCTTACCACCCAATTCCTTGAGTGCTAGAGGTGATCGAGAGGAACTACACATCTTAGTGGCTGAACACTACAAGTGGAGCCTTGTTGTAAACAAGTTGAACTCAGGATAACTCTACCAGAGAGGTGCATAAGCTCTACCATTGGCGTTATGGCCAACGGGAGAATGTTAGCTCTGCAGTAGCAGTTCTGGCCCTCCGGTGTCAACTACAAGAAATTTTGTAGATGGAAAGTTTAACCTAGGTTGACGTTGCCCAAGTACTTCCAAGTGGTTCGTAAAATTCACAATGTAGACTATCTGACACTGGGCGGATCAGACTGGAGTATACCTCACCTCCGTCACTTCGTCACTTCGCTTATTTCACTTATTTTCAAGAAACCTCGTCACTTTGATCACATTTAGGGAAAGTTTGTTACTTCCGATGATTTTCTGTGAAATTTCATCATTTAACTCGGCATGTTCAAGAACCTGGAAGCATCGGCCATCATTGTTCCTTCAGCACAAGGCCGGGCGGGTTTTTCATATAGATACCCTACTCTAACGCTAACTGCTAACGCTAACTCTAACCACCCTAACCACCTAACCCAAGGGGTCAGAGTGGTAGAAATAGAGTGAACAAGGCACTCACATCGCAGCCACAATTGGAATCGTGGACCACCGTCGTGTCGAGAGAAGAGTCCCACAGCGAGGAGAAGAGCTGTGCGGGATTCGGGCTCCGCTGGAACATGGGGCGAGAAAAAACGAGACTCGAGTTTTTGGCCTTGTGACCAGGCAAATTTCGAAGTACACCGCGTCTCGGGAATGAGCGGCGTGGATTCAAGACGGTGAAGAGGAATTGAGGACAAGGAGCGGTTAGTCTCGCCCCGCGCAGCATAAACTTGAAGGGCGGCGGTGGTCAAAGAAAAGAAGCAAGCAAAGTGGCGGTGCGGCCGGTGCCGAGAAATAATCAATTGATAATTGGGTCAGAAAAATACGTACGCGTATGTACTGGCGAGATCAGACACGAGCTCGCCCAGAGTTTTTGCGGCCTAACAATCTTGCTCGGATTCAGAGCTGACCGCGACTCGAAAGAAATTAGATTGCGCTTCTCTGCTCCAGACGCGATCACGTGGAGGTCGCGTCAATTGTATTGTCGACTATGGATTCATTCTGAAGCAATATCCTTATGCATTCCTTGTCTGATCTTGCCGCCATCATTCAACTCAACACAAATCACCGTTTCACTTTCTAACCTCAATAATATAACACCATAGGGCTCATCCTCTCCTCGCCGCTCTCGATCCTCTGGCCCTTCGCGACTCTTTCTCCCTCATGGTTTGAGTCTGACCCATCCGGGCAGACCCGAGAACTTTGGACCCAACTCTCATTCGTTCCCAAACACACTCGGCTCTTCAAATTCCTCTCCTGTCCTCTCTCCCTCTTTCCTCTCTCTCGCCCTCCCGGGAGGCGAAGAAGGTTAACTCGTGGATAAATCTTACGACAAGTGTTGAACTTCGCATGATCGCACTACCGCATTATCGCACGTTGTAATGCTTTTCCTAGGGAGAAGACTTATTGTCCTTGAACCGTATATCATCCAAGGAGAGTTGATGCAGGTGCGAAATTTCCCCATCAAATTTCCTTTCTTGGCATCCGGAGGTTCGCTATTTGGCAGTGTTGACTACGATGTCATCAAATCGCTTGAGACTTGGACCACTACGCCTGCCATGAACCCGCAACTCATCCAACAGGCAATCGAGAGAATTGGCAGTTCGCCGAAACAGGTTTTTCCGCCTCACTTACAGTTGTTCCCTTCTGATTCCCGATAGATTCTTCAAAAAGCTCGCAAAGGTTCTGTTTCAGACCTCAGAGATCTAGCCAACTTCTGGCCGCAGGTAAAGCATTTGGAATATCTTCAATTGACACTGCACATTGACAGGTCCCCGAACTGGTATCTCTCGGCATCTTGGATGTCTTCTTCCACCACTTGGATGCCGACAAGGCTTTTGTGGAACCATCGATAGCGAATGAACGCTCGCCTGTTGCCGAATGCGCTTTCTACGCGCTCGTTGGCCTTACCAAGGCTGCGGAGCACTTCACTCCCGGCGCCTCATACCACCACCATCCTAGTGTTCTCAACTCATGGCCAGGCGTCTTCAAGTGGAGCGCCTTCTTTTTCCAGACACGGGTAGCATCCATGCCACCCCGTCCGATCGAAGGCCGAAGAACTGCAATGGATGTCATAGCGAGCGTTTGGTATGCCCTCGTTCAGGCGGACGGAATGCGCCAAGTCATGGCCGCCACCCAGGGCTCCATCGAAATCGCTACTCAACTCTGGCTCCTCGACGACGAAGTGCCGTATTCCGGTACAAAGTATATAAGCATACCCGCCCCCGCCGCCGCCCTTGACGCCCTTCTCGTGGATCGTGCGGCCGCGGATCGTGCTCTGGCCGCGGTGGCCGGCAAATCGGAGCTCATCGTCAAAACCGCGATCTCCCGAACCCGAAATGCTCTCGCGTGCAGCCCCCTTGATCCCACGCAAATTACTATATACATCGACCTCCTGAACGACTTCTCGTACGGCCGCCACCACCCCCTGCGGTATGGACTCCTTCAGGCCGGGGTGATCCAACTCTGCACGAAGGGCGCGGGTACGCTCGTACGGGCTCTCAACGCCGGGGGCAGCCCGGACCTCCTCAATGGCATCATCTCCGCCTTTGGATATCTCGCGAACTGCCTCGAGTCAACAGAGGGCTTCACGTGGGTGACACAGTGCCTGGCGTCGGACTTTCTCGCCGCGTTTGCAGACCTGGGGCCGCACTTCAGGCGGCTGGACGCCGAGGACTACGATATGATATGCTCCCTCCTCACGAAGACGCTGCCCACGTACCTCGTATACCGCTCGGTCATACAGGCAGTCGACGAGGGGATGCGCAGAATCAAGGAGGAACAATTTCAGCGCATCAACTCAAGCATGGCGAAGAAGGTGTGGGTCGACTTCCAGGTGCTGGCAGAGGAGCGGGTATTTGTTGTCCTTCATGCAACTGCGGTCAAGGGCAAGGCCGCTACATGCGACAATGTCGAGGTACACACACACTTCCTCCAGCTGCAGTGATCCTCCCGCGATATTGATACCTCCTTAGTGTCATAAAATCGACGCCAAGAATACATTCCGCAAGTGCGGGGGTTGCTCAACAACTCTGTACTGCTCAAAGGAGTGCCAAACCATCGCATGGAAGGAGGGCGGGCACAAGGCGATGTGCAAAATGAAGCAACGCGAGCGCCTCGGTACGTCTATAATATCTTCCCTGGGAACTTTCCAGGATCCTCATCGCCGCTGCAGAGGGAAGATCCCAAGCCATATCCAAATCCGACGTCGCATTTTTCCACCACCTCTCCACGCGCGACGCGCGGCACCACCTTCCGCTCCTCCGGCGACTCGCGCGCACCAGATACCCCGCGCTCCGTCCGTGCGAGCTCGTCATGCGCATCGACTACACCGCCGTCCCGCCCGTGTACTCCGTCATCCCGCTCGCCGAGGCGGACCACCACGAGCTGCGCACCAACGGCTCCGCCAACGCCGAGGCGCGGAACGACGCGATCCTCGAGCGCGCGCGGGAGCACCCCGACCGCTTCGGGCTCATTCAGAGCACGATCGCGAATGGCGCGGGGATGCAGATGGTGATGAGCGTCGTGACGGGGAACTTTTGGGAGGGCGATATGGAGAGTGCGATGGCGGAGAGGATGGGGGACAGGACGGCCGTTGATGATGTGGATATCATGATGGCGAGGAGCACGATTAATCGGTTTTTGGTTAGCACGGGAGAAGAACCGACATTTTAATATAGCTGGGAATCTCTTGGGGAATCTACAAACATACACTGTATACCACAAACAAAGTCACATTACAACAACTGCGAAGAAAATGGATGAGAATACGGCGAGCGGCGAAGAAGGCGCCGCTTGCCTCCCACCAACGATGGACGGCGAGAAGAAAAAAAATCGCCCTCGATCACGAAAGAAAGAAGAAACACACAACAAAAGCAAAGGCAAGAAAAGTCAAAACGCACCTCGTTCTCGTTCTCGTTCTCCCTCCTTCTGCCCTGAGTCCGCCTCTTTCTCTTTCTCTCGCTCCTCGCGCTCCTTCACCATCTCCTTCACCGTGCGCTCGCGCTCATCCCGCCCCCGACTCCGACTCCGCGGGGGCCGCGAAGGCGCCGGCGCCGGCGAAGGCGCGGGGAGAGCGCGCTGGAAGACGCGAAGGAGGAGAGGGACCTGTGCGAGATATTAGCATTCACATTCGTTCGTTCGTTTCATGTTAGAATAATGAAGAACGAAGGGTCAAGAAAAAAAAAAGGGGGGAATTCGAGCAGGAAGGGGAGACCGATAAATGCGCCCCAAACCGAAACCGAAACCGAAACCGAAAAAAAAGCAAAAAGAAAGAGAGTGGTGTCGGAGAACAGACCCACGGGGCGGAGACCCAGCTAGGCATCTTGTCGAAGAGGCACTCACTCTCCGCGCCCGCCCGTCCCAAGTATGTCAAACCCCACGACGGCGTCCGACCCATCGATCTATCGGGCAAACCCAAAACGCAAAATACGTCGCCCCACAGCCATTCTGGATCTGCGTCAAGAGCGTCGGACGGGCTCCAACCGACACGCCGCATCAACGCGGTGCACGGCTCGCCGACGACAGGCGACAAGCCACCATTGATCTCGGCGTCTCGTCTCGTCGCTGCGCTGCGCTGAGCCCCAAAACAAAACAAAAGAAGAGAGAAAAACAGCCCCCGCGCCTTCACACCAAAAGGAAAAGGAAAATAACGCAAGCAACGCAAAGCAAAGAGAAAGAAAAGAGGACGCACCGCCCC
Organism: Mycena alexandri; assembly: GCA_029233265.1. Lineage (NCBI taxonomy): Eukaryota > Fungi > Basidiomycota > Agaricomycetes > Agaricales > Mycenaceae > Mycena > Mycena alexandri. Next base: position 22,774 of record JARJCM010000205.1, read on the forward strand.
GCACTCCTTCCTACACTCGCACTCGCACACTCTTTCCCATCCTTCGCACTCCCATCCTTCTCCTTCTCTCTCGAACTCTTCGCGGTCGTGCTCGTGCTTGCGGTTGTAGCTGTGCTTGCAGCTGTAGGCGAGGCCAAGGAGGACAACGACCGCGCGGACGTGAGGAGCCTGCACGGCAGTAGGACGTCAGTATGCGGACGAAAGTGGACGGGGAAGGGCGGGTGGACGTGGGAGTGGGAGTCAAAGTACAAGAATTAATCGAGGAAGTAGAAGGGAGGGATGGAATAATGTAGGGATAGATAGTATGAATGGGGAAGGGGAAGGGGTGGTGCGCCGCCTCAAAGAAGGACAGCTCATCAATATATGCGAATGCGCGAAAAAATCGAAATCGAAAGAGTCCCATCCATCTATCGGGAAAACACAAGACACAAGACACTCTGCCTCTCCGCCAGATCTGCCTGCGTCAAGAGCGTCGCGCAGCTTCCAACCGCCCCGCCCTCCCGCCTCTGACCGTCGTCGTCGCATTGACATGGTCCGCGATGCAACTGCGACTAGTACTGCGCGCGCCGAACACCGATCGCGAGATTGGGAGACCAAATATCAATCGTCTGGCCCACACCGAAAAACAGCGCGAGCCAAATAAAAGTAATAATAAAAAAGAAAAGAACGAATAATGTACCTCCCCGCACTCCCATCCTCCTTCTCCTTCCAGAAGTCGACCCCGAGGACGCGGTCGAGCCGAGTGATCTACACGGAAGCAAAAACATAAAAAACCAGCGTTGGTATTGGCATTGCGAAAAAAGGAATGAGGGTAAAGAAAAGGAAAAGGAAAAGGACAAGAAGGAAGATCATAATAATAATAATAATACTCAAAATGCACAGCGACGCCGCTGCAAGCTGACAAGCCGAGCCGCAGATAAATGCGTTTAAGGCAAGGCAAGACAAGGCACGGCAAGGCAGATAAATACGCGCGCCGAACGAGCGACGTGTACTGTGTGCAGCGGGGCGGGGCATTTCGCGCCGCGCGCAAACTGATGCCGTTCGGCGTTCGGCGTGCGGTGAGGAAGGAGGAGGGAGGGATCGCGGGGAAAACGAACGAAGGAAAGGACGACTCGGACTCCGGGGTGCAGTGCGCTAGTGTTCGCGTGATGCGCGTGTCCTCGCCCGCGCCCGCCCCACCGTTCGCGCACGACGCAGCGACGCTGGGATGGTCGTGCTCCCGCCCACTCGCAGCGTCCCCAATCGCCGGTCCGGGAAGCACACATAGCGGAGACGCCATGACGCGAACAAAAAGCAAGGACAGGAAAGAGTTTAAGAGAGAAGAAACAGAAAGGACGTACCGCCCTGCACTCCTTCCTACACTCGCACTCCCTGCCTCCTTCTCTCTCGAGCTCTTCGTGCTTGTGGTTGTAGCTGTAGGCGAGGCCAAGGAGGATAACGACCGCGCGGACGTGAGGTCCTGCACGGCAGCAGGAGAAATAAATCAGTATGAGGACGAAAGTGGAAGTGCAAGGGAGGGTGGAGGGGACGCTGTAATCCTGGGCGCGGCGGGTGTTGCGGTGGTTCTCGCTGTCCTTGGGCGCAGACTCGAACTCGAGGGGGACGTAGATAGGCTTTGCTGCTGTTGCGGTACCGGCGTCGACACAGTTGCGGCCGACATGGTGCGTGTCCGCGGCGAACTCGAACTCGCGGTTCGGGTGCGGGGTGTCAAAGGTGAAGCCAAACTGGAGGCGCGGGGCAGCGTGCACGACGGTGCTGGGGGTGCGCAGACTGGAGCGCGGGGGCGGTGGCTATGGGGCCAGCGGCATCTCTCCGTTCTAGTCCTTTGCAGGAATGAGTATCAGAAACGAGGCAACAAGTCAACATTCTATTCCAAGAAGAGACGGAAGAGATGGACGTGAGGCCTGCTTCAATTGCGCTTCCCTTCCCTTCAATTCTTCCCCAAGTCTTCTCCAAGTCTTTCCCTGGTCGCCGCAAGGAACGAAAAACGACCGAAGCGAAGACCGATCACTCCATCAATTCACCGTATAGCCACCGATCATTCAGAACTTCCCACGGAGTCATCTTTCATTCGTTTCGTTCGATTCACCTTGTCGCTCTCATTCTCATTCTTCTCCCTGCAACAACTGTCTGCACCCCAGTAATTTGGACGCGAGAAAACTCCGGTCGTCAAGGCTGCGTGCGTTTTTTCTACCTCCGCGGCCGAGCCCCGCATACGCATCCCAAAGTCCGGACCGTGGACCCGAGTCTAATCCCAACGCGGAAAACGTGGGGAGGCATTACGTACCTTACGTTCAAGCGAGCCTCCATTCGGGCGGTGTTTCCCGCCTGTGCGGCGTTGAACCTGGTTCCCAAAACAAATTAAATCAAACAACGACCCCAAATCCTATTAACGTTCTCTCTCTCTCTCTCTTTCTTTCCTTCTTTTGGGTTTTTTTGGTTTTTTTGGTAGCATTTTCAGTAAGGCTCCAACCATTTGATTTTAGGACCGGGCAAACTAAAACGGAAACGGTAATAAAACCATTTGAAACTGTTTCAAACCGTTTCAAACAGAATTTTTTGGGTGGGCAAAACACGCAGTAGCTAGCCTCTACCACAGTCCAATGGTGCCCACTGCCTCCTTCAACAACCCATCCATTATCCACATTTTGCCGAACATCACCTGTGTGAGTGTTTCAGGTTTCAACAAGCCGTGAAGTTCGTGACTCAGAATTGTGACAGAGGTGGTGCGCGCTCGAGAAAGTCAGGGAAAAGGCTCAAAACACCGACTTTCCACCACTTCAGCGGGTTATTGGGGTCGCTGGCATAGCCTTTGAACACATCCCAAAATTGTTGTATTGCCTCACCCAGGAAGAACACGTACCATCACATTGGGTCACACTTTATGCTCACCGCCGACGTTGTAGGTGAATATTAATGTTGCGGAATGACTCGGAAGGCGGGCGCCAGCAGACCTTCATAGAAAGTTGTGGATGGGCGGATGAATATTGGTTCTGAAATGAATGGTTGGGCCGGAGAATCGGCTGGCTGCCCACTGCGCAAAAAATAATGGTTTAAACCGTTTGAAAACTGTTTGCAAACTGTTTGTCCAGGCCACCAAATCAAATGGAAATAAAAACGGTTATAACCGTTTGAAACAGTTTTGAGACGGAAATGGTTGGAGCCTTAATTTTCAGTCTCTCCTCCATCACCTTCGTAACCGTCCGGCAACATCTCTGTATCCCGATGCGAGCAACACTTGAGCAACACCTTCCGCCGTGCATTCATCAATGTACGTACACATACATACATACATCCTCCACGGTTTCGTTCCCCACACGACCTAGCACCAGCGCGAAACACCCGCACTCAAGTTCACTATATATATACTCCAACAACTCTATTCCCCAGCCATCAATATCGAATTGGCTAGCGCTCCCTCATCAGCAAAAAATGCCTTGACTACGTAGTGCTACGAGGTCTCAGTAGACGGAGTAGCCTGGTAGGCAAGTCCCCATATTAGGCTCCTGGTAGCTCCGCGCCAAAGGCTGGTAGCCCCTGGTAGCTCTGGCATGGGCGCCCAGTAGCCGCCGGTAGCCCTCGATATCTGTGGCTGTCAGACCTAGTAGTTCTTAATATCTCACAATAGCTCATGATATCTAGTTGTAGTCGGGTTTGAATGTTGCAGGGGGTTCCAAAATGTTTACAAAAACCATAATGTATAATCAAACTACACTGCAATATGTTACACATGGGGCGTAAGGAGGACCACGTCTCTGATGCGAGTTGGATGTAGTCGTAACGGGGATGTCGAAGCATGGAAGATATAGCAGATGAAAATGTTAGTAATGCGAAGAAATAATAATCATTTCCGCACGCACACTTTATCCAAGTCCCCCAAATTAAGCTCCACACACGTCCACCCGAATTGAAATCCCGGGGCCAGGGAGACTTGACATTAGTTTCAAGAAAAAGTTGAGGTGCTTGAGGTGTAGAGGGCCAGATTGAGATATCACCCGTGACAAGGATTGACATTGATGCACTTGCGCGCAAGGCCCTGGCTTCAGTAAAGGGGCCGGCCGACTTGAGTAAAGGGGAGGCCCGACTTGGGTGGGGGAAAACTTGAATGCTTGAATCTTGTTTGAAACCTTGGGCGTCACGAGCAAGTCTTGAGAGTTATCCACCGACGCAGTGGCGTAAGGGAAAGAGCGAAAATGGCGCAGAAGGGGAGGCATGGAGTGCAGTGGGGTTTGACCGGTACTTTGACGGTTGGGAATAGAGTATGCTGGACTATAGGAGCGAGGGATGGGGAAAGGAAGAGAAAAGGCGCCACGACATCAACCAACACGTGTCTTGATCACAGATCGATGACGGAATCTGACACGTGCGGGCGGAGCTTCAACGACTTAGACTGTGTTGCACAAGATTGCCCTTCAGTGTGCAACACAGTCTAAGGACCTTGATCACCAGAATTTGCAAGTCCCGTGTGGATTAAGCTCGCAAAACCTCTTGAGCTCTTCTAATCATTGTTTCTAGGGGACTCGGCTATCTGCTGCTACTGATCGGGTGCGCAACGGCTCCTGCGGGCTACTGATCCGCGGCTGTTCGGCTACTGGCGCTACCAACGGCTACTGTGCTCACTCAAACAACTACCAGGACTACGAGCTGCTGATATCCTTGGCCTGCAGCTACTGAACAAAACACTGTTTGCTGATGCTCGATATTAATGATACTGTACAACAGCTCCACAAAGTCTCTCACCTACCCACTCGAGCTCCAGGCTACGCAAGGCTGGCGCGCACCTGCATTCTATTGCAGCTGGAGACAAATGGCAGAGTCGAAGCAGGAAGCTCGTTCAATTCGAGCCTGGGCCATAGCAGAGTTTAGATGATTTTTGTCTTTCAAAGAGTCCCTTAAGGAACTCCGAATAATACCAAAAGTCACTAACCTACGTGCGGTTCGAGGATGAGCAAGGCCCGAGCACTGGTGGGCACCTGCATTCTATTGGGAATATTTCGAGGAGTTCAAGCAGGTAGCTCGTTCGATTCGAGCCTGGGCCATTGATCTGATCTCAACTCATCATCACTTTTTTTCTTTGTTTTCTCCCTCCTCCAACGAAGTTATTTTACATCACATATGCAGTTTAGACACTCACTTGGGCCTGAGATACATAACACTCACAGTCTGAGCAGGCTGCAACTTCTCAATCTAACCACCTCCTGCAAGAACCAGTCAGAAGTTGATGTAACCAGCCCCGATACAAAGCAGAACAAGGTCCAGAGGTGCTGGCGGAAAGACTGGGTGCAAGAGAGAAAAAGTGATGAAAAGAAAGAAAGAGAAAATGTGGAACCAACAAGGTGTATGGCCCAGGTGCAAATTGAACAAGCTGTCTGCTTTGACTCTTCCAGAGAAAGATCATGGAACACAGGTGCGCAGCGTTAATTCTACTAGGAACAAAAACTTATACACTTAACACTTAGCCCCATTTTCGCTAGGCCTTGAAGTGGAAGAGCTGGCCAGATCCTCCCCACTGTATCAGGGATCAATGAACGAGTGCAAAAAATCACTAACCTACCCACCCCAACTCAAAGCTAAGCAAGACCCAGGAGCGCTGGTGCGCACCTGCATTCTGCCACAGTGAAACAAGAATTGAAGCAGGAAGCTCATTCAATTCGAGCCTGGGCCATGGAGAAACTTTCCTCGGGGCATTTCTTTCCCCTTTGTTCGTGATCCTAATGTAAGGTTGAGCTCTACTACTCTACATCAAATAACACAACTCCGGGGAGTCGATTTATTTGAACTGGAGAGTTTGAACCGACTTCCAAAATGTAACTAGTGCAGGAAGTGGATAGCTTATCTGGGCCTCAAATTGAGGTAAAAGAAGGCCTGGAAGCGCCAGTGTGCACCTGCATCCTATAAAGGATGTTGGGGATCGATGAAGCAGGTCACTCGTTCGATTTGAGCCCGGGCCTTGTCAACTCAGCTCGCTCACAACATATTTTATTTTTGGCGCTCGCAGCTGCACAGGTACAGATTCCAAACCAATTTCTCGGTGAAAGAGGCTAGAGATAAAATTTGAAGGGAGGTATGTGTAACGGACGGACATTTATTCTTTCTGTGCTCCTGCACTCACACTCATTACTATACCATTTTTATTCACTCTGCGCTCGCAGACGCCGACATTCATTTACCTCTGTTTCATCTCAACATTTCAACCATCGTACAATCACTTAAACACATGCAAACCTTGATACAGTATATAAAGCTGTAGCGTAGATCAGATTCCTCGGTTAATCTTACACTTACGCCAGTTACTTCGTCGGATTCACCACCTTTTACCTCGTGTGCCGGACTAGCTTCGAGCTCTCCGTCACAGTATGATGCATGAACACTCCCTCAAAAGTGAAGAGAGAAAAAAATTCTTGAACCTACCAGCCCCGGCAGCAAGCCTGAACGAGGCGCGGGGGCGTTGGTGTGCACCTGCATCCTATGATGGAGTAAGACATTGAGGAAGCAGGTAACTCGTTCGATTCGAGCCCAGGCCATTATGTTGCTCTATGGCTCTTTTTGCTTCTTTGTTGTATTTTGTGATGGGAAAGAGGAGTGTGGGCGCGGTCGACTCAGTTCTTAGCCCCATTTCCGCCAACACTTAAGGTTAAAGAGCTGGCCAGATCCTCCCCACTGTGTCAAAAATCAACAAATGAGTGCAAAAGAACACTAAACTACCCACCCCAACTCAAAGCTAAGCAAGGCCCAGAGGTGCTGGTGCGCACCTGCACTCTGTTAGACATAGCGGTTGTGTTGAAGCAGGTCGCTCATTCGATTCGAGCCTGGGCCATGGACAAGTCAACAAGTTTGCACACTCTATTTTTTTTTGTTTGTTTGCAATCCTAATGTAAGGCTCTATGGCGGTCACATTGCACATTTATTATTCTGGACTTTTTTTTCCACTTTTCGGTACTTTTTTCATGTTTTCCGTGTTCTTTTTTTTTTTTCTTCATGTCCGCTTTTTTTTTTGGATCCAGGCAACTTTTATTCTCCAGGGTTCAACTGAGGTTTCTTCCCAGATTGTATTCAACTTTTTTTTCAGCAAAGCGAGGGTTCCAAGATTTATTTTGACGAGTGGCTGTGCAAGCCGACCAGCCAGCCATGATGGCCTTGATCGGCGGGATATGCCAACTTCAACAAAGTGCACTTTCACTGGCAAGCTTCAGGTCCAAACCACCTCAGGAGGAGTTAATAAAGGGTGTGATGACACACACCACATCACCCACATAGTGTCCGGCTTGCTGTGGTTCAGGAGGTTACAACCGACCACCACAGTACCCGATCAACTCCGGCGGCCATCAAAGGTGATTAACCCCAATGTAGGGGCAGGGGCCAAAAACCATGTTCCCACCCATGACTTGCTCAAAAAGTTGTGATTCCAGGGTGAAAACAATGATATTGTGCTCCAACAACAAAAGAACAACAGGATGGAAACACCAAACAAAAAAAACAAAAAAAAGTCAGAAAGTTGAAACCCGAAAAAAAAAAAAAAAGGGTGAAAAAGTGAAAAAAAAAAAAAAAAAAAAAAAAAAAAAAAAAGAATAATAAATGTGCAAAGTGACCGCCATAAGGCTCTACCAAGTTAAATAACACAACTCCGAGGAGTCAATTCATTTGAAGTGGAGAGTCTGAAGGTGCTGGTGCGCACCTGCATTATTGGGACAAATGGGACTGCTGACTTGAGTTTCCGGGCCACATTTTTTTCCTTTGTTCGCAATCCTAATGTAAGGCTCTATTACGTTAAATAACACAACTCTGGGGAGTCAATTTATTTGGACTGGAGAGTTTGAACTGACTTCCAAGATGCAACCAGTGAAGGAAGTGGATAGGCTATCTGGCCTCAAATCAAGGTAAGAGAAGGCCCAGAGGCGCTGGTGGGCATCTGCATTCTATTGGGAATATTTCAAGAAGTTCAAGCAGGTTGATCATTCGATTCGAGCCTGGGCCATTTATCTCAATATTCAACATCACTCTTTTTCTTTGTTTTCTCCCTCCTCCAATGAAGTTATTTTACATCACATATGTGCTTTAGACACTCACTTGGGCCTGAGATACATAATATTCACAGTCTTATCAAGCTGCAACTTCTCAATCTAACCGCCTCCTTCAAGAACCGGTCAAAAGAAGTTGATGTAACCAGCCCCGATATGAAGCGAGAGTCAGGCCCAAGTGAGTGTCTATAAGTGCATGTGTGAAATGACTTCATTTGGAGGAGGGAGAAAACAAAGAAAAAAGTGATCACGAATCTTGAGATCAATGGCCCAGGCTCGAATCGAACGCGTGACCTGCTTCAACATATCTACCCTCGTTCAACAGAGTGCAGGTGCGCACCAGCGCCCCCAGGCCTTGCTTAACTTTTGAGTTGGGGTGGGGTTAGGTTAGTGATTTCGTCCATTGATCCCTGATACAGTGGGAAGGATCTGGCCACGTCTTCAACTTCAAGCCCTGGCAAAAATGGAGCTATGGGCTGGACCAACCACACCTGCCCCCTCCCCTCCCATGCTACAAATTAAAATTAAAAAGAAAGAAAGCAATTGAGTGTCATGATGGCCTGGGCTCAAATCGAACAAGCTGCCTTTCAAGCGGCTTGTAAAACCATCTACAGAATCCAGGTGCGCATGAGCACCTATGTTAGCCAGAAGACAATTAGACAAACATACATTTGTACTGGCCCCCGAGGCTCCAAATGATGTAATCTTAAGTTTCGAACATCGCAATGGGTTCTCAATGAACATGACACACACTAGCCAACTGCGACCTCTCCTCCCGAAATCTGGCTCACAGACGAGACCTAGTCTCTCGTAGACAGACAATACAACAAACTAACCCGTACCTCGTTATGTTGTAGTCTGTTGGATAGGGTGATCCGTTGATCGCTAGGCCGCTTATGACAAATCACCAATTTTCCCGGTGGTTGAGGTGAATGCCACGACACGTTTCGTACTCAGTTTATGTGTTATTCTTGTTTAATATGCCTAGAGGGGTGTTTCGCCCGGCCAAATTTCGTTTGCAGACGTCGAAAACGAAGGCGCCGAGTTTTTGATGGTTCGGCACGGACTTAACGGCCGAAGGCCGACCTGTTGGTTTTCAGGTCAAAGCCGCTCAACGATAATATTCTGAGGAGTGGAATACCTTCCTCAGTGGGTCATCTAATATACTGATTTTGTGGAATTTCCACAGAGGGAGGATCCGTGGTGCCGTATAAGCGGAGGGGGAAAAAGATTTGTCAGCCCCTGCCAAATGATTGGTAATAAGCAACCTACTCGACAACGGTGGCGCGATCAACTACAGACTACATTGTGGGGGGATTATTAGCGAGTTTAAACTCAGCCATAAACCAGATATTACTGCTTGCTGATGTTTCATGGTGCACAGTTGAAGCATAGAAAGCCATACATGTATTTTCTCTGTACTGCAATTCTTGAGATTTCCAGTTTAGATACAAAATGAAAGATAAAAAAGATGACTGCCGGCAGAATTGAACTCCCGTGTGGTTGGAAACTTGAAATAAGCTTCTTGCAAGTACGCGGCGAGTGCGTGTCGGATGCGGCACGGAAGACGGACCTGTGCTTCCACACTGGGTGAAACCGAATGAAGCCAGAGATGGCAGGGCCAGAAAAATCAATTCAAACAAATATTTTGCCTCACAGAAGATCAACTATCTGCCATGGAGCTTTTACTAAATAACTTCAATGGTCTGCAAGAGAATTGAGAACTCGCAACAGTGAGCCGCAGTAGAAACAAAAAAACAAGACGTGTTATTCGCGACATTTAACGCGGGACAGCGCCAAAGTACAGAACTAAAAAAGGTACAACATTTCGAGAAATTTCAACGGTGCAAATCCAGAACACAATAAACCCCTCCGCTTAATCGGTGACGGGGAAGCAGTTGATAGCAATCAGACCGCCCCACTCCTCCGGGGGTGCATCGCAAGTGAAGGTGGTGGATTCGCTATTCATAAAGTAAGACAAAGGGAGAGGGAGTAGACAAAGGAATTGCATACCACATGCCATCGAACCAGTTGTTACATATCAACCCGACGGGGACATCGAGGCCAGTGAGGTCGATGCCGAGAAGGCCAGCGATGGCAGAGGCTGTGCTGTCCGAGGAGGGTACAACGCGGTCGCAGCATTGCGTGGAGCTTGGGGGAGTGACCGGGGGCGGGGGAGTGCCGGTCGGGATGGCGGCAGCAAGGGGCTGCGATGAAGATCGTCTCGTTAGTACGATGAAATAAAATATAAGATTTGGTGCATACAATGAGCACAGAGGCGACGACGATGGAGAGTTTAGGCAACATATTTGTTTGAAAGAGAGCTTGAATACAGACGAATGTGTTCGAGTGAAGAATCAGAGAGTCACGGAGGGAGAGTCCTCTATAGTGTTCCGCCGACATTCCCGCGATTAGTGATGTGCGGGCTTGGATTGGCCCAGAAACCAGGGCTTGGGCCTGGCTTGACTGGGCTTGGGCTCATTGAGAAGGAAGCCAGAGCCAAAGCCACAAGCCTGTGAAGCCAAGCCTTGGCTTCGGCTTAAGCCGTGGCTTCGGCAGCGCATTTTCCCACGGTTCAAGGGGTGTAAATTTGAGCATGTGCATCTCATTCTCGTCTTAACCTTTTGTCCCAACTTCATGATGGTAAGTGGCCGGCAAGCGACGGGCACAAACAGTGTCTGTCTTTCAAGGGTACTGGAAAACCCCTGGTCAATTGCATTCAGAAATGAACAACGGGAAATTATTTTAGCCTAGCTGTTCGATGTTCCATATTGAACTCTAGGAGAATTTGGGAAGCTCATGGCACCCGAGAACTCGAATTAGTCGTGTATATGCTGTCTCCAACTTCCAGCGCACATTGTACTACTGCTTACAAGAATGCATTCGAATTACTCGCGGATTGCTTAATGAAGGTTGGGCTGAAGAAAGACTGAAGAAGGAAATTGAGAAGCTAGAGTGAACCAGCATTTCTTATTTATTGTTTCTCCACCCACATTTCATTGAACAGAGAGCTCAGAAGTTGAGTCACGTTTTGTGCACCGGCACGTGAGTGTTTTGGCGACATTCTTGGTCTCTAGGGCACAAAAGAACTAAAGTTCTGCTTGTGAACAAATCCCGCTTTTGTGAGGTCCCGATAATTCTAGAGGTTAGGGATCCGTAGGTCGTAAATCATCAAGCAACCAAGTAGTATACCCAAAGCAGGGTGGGTGAGGTGTTGGATTCTAGCAAACTAAAGACACTACCTGACCACTGCCTACGTATATAGTGTTCTACTAATTGTGCTTAATCCACTGTACAGAGGAAGCATCGTAAACTGAACAGCGGCCGTAGTTGCCGTAGTTGCCGCAGCAAGCCGCGACGTTGCGTGGCTCGGCCGCATCGATTCGGACTGATCGCAGCGTGGCCGGAGTGATTCCGCTGTTCGGGAATCACCAGGCCGAGCAGCAGCGCATATGCCTTACGGCTTTTACATCAGTATTGGTTTGCTCTTACCCGAGATCCATGAAAAAATTGGTGTGAACAAGCAAAATGTGCCACTTAATGCTCTCCACATGGGGAAAAAAAGAATACACATAGTGCCGGTAGCCAACTGAGTACAGCATCAATACCATCAGTTCAAGCCCTGGCTTCATGGCCTGGCTTGGGCTTAAGATTTTGAAGCCAGAAGCCCAAGCCCGCCTAAGCCAGCGCTTTGGCTTGGCTTGGCTCGCGAAGCCCTGGCTTGGTACCACGGGCTTCTGGCTTCAAGCCCAAGCCTGCACATCACTACCCGCGATTGCATGGTCTTGAGTTGGTAGTACGTAGTTGTGGAGTGGTGGAGCCTTTTTTGATTTGATGTAAGATACATTGCCTCTACGCTCATATCCTTGCAAATTCAGGGTATGACTTCAAATTCTACAGACTTGCGGAGAAAAAAAACAAAGAAACGAAGAGAGGTTGAAAATCCATCAGAAATGCAGGAATTAGAATAGTAATGGTTTACGAGAATCGAAATAACGGACTCCGTTATTTCAGCGGAGGAAGAGCGCGGCAGGAAATATCCCGAACGGGCAGAAGTGCTCATTCATCGGCAGTGACCTGACATAGTCTCTCTTGACAAAAATGATAGACGCTCTATCAACACTCTCGCTTGATGAAGGTCTGACACTCTTTCGTACATCTGGAAAATACTCCCTCACTAGGTAGGTCAGTATAGGCTTGAGTAGGCCTGTAGACTCATAGTTACCCCCCTTCTATGTCAGTGCATATAGATTGATGTTTCTATGGTAGAATCCATAGGTCGGTAGAGATATAAGCCTATAGGCTTGTGTAGGCCCGCATAGACCTCCATAGACTCGGGCTGGGTTTAATTCACCGGTCATCTTTAAAATTCTTGAATCCACTGCTTCGATTTGCAATAGAAAGTGCAGGAAAGGTTGAGGAATCATATACAACAATACGGCGTAATAAGTTGAGTAATTAAGTTGAACCTAGTGCAAACTAAACATCCCTATACATTTGGTTGAACCACTAGGTTCAACTTCATCCTGCGCGGCCGCCCTAGAGTTCCTCAAGTCGCGAGTGTTCCGGTCCGGGCTCCGATTTCCAGGTGCTACGCGGTGAGAAAGGTCAACCCATGACTTGATCATGAGTTTGATTGACTTGGCAGACAGACACTGCATAATTTTATAAGGAGGGTAGTAAGCGCTTAATATTAAGCGTTCGCAGCCTGGCAGACAGCTCCTAAACCCCAAATAAAGGTCGGATAATGACTTGAAGCCTTTAACCGGCAGACTTTCAACCTTGCCGAGTTCACCAGAACGCGAACGACGACTTGAATGGTCATATGAAGGGTGTGTCAATCAACTCGTCGATATCGGCCATGCCGCACCCACGTCTGACCACGGCCGTATAATACTAAGCCTCCGTTCTTCCCTCCACTCTCCACAAATCATCCATTTTCACCCCGATGACTATGCTGCTCCACCTATTTCTCTTGAGTCTGGGGGCTTTGGTTTGCGGTGGATCGAATCAAGGCGGCGATGACAGTCTGCTCGTCAATGCCATAGTCGGAAAGAACAACATTTCCATGGTGGAATGCTGGAAAATTGAGCCTGGATATCAGGTCTCGAACGTGGTGTGTATGCTTCAGCTTTAACTGTTCCTCGGTTGGTTCAATATTATTATTAGTCGGGAACAGTTGGAGACAAGGTCCTCGCACTGGGAAACATTGATAATGCCGTGTATATTATCATTCCAGACGATGATGGCAAGCCAAACAACGGCGGGTATGTATTATCTCTTGCTGCTGTTTTTGGAGAATAATTACATCACATAATCGAGTCTGCACAATGGCGCTCATGCGCAGTGGGTTTTTGCACTTACCGGGGGCGTAAATGTCACCTTCCCGGAGGCACCTGGCGGTTTCACCGTGAATGCCGGGGGCTTGTTCATTTCCTCTGTGAGTGCAATCAGGCTTATTTTGTTGACTCCCCTGTTGCCTGTACACGCGCAGGTTTATGAAAGTTGATCAGTTTGCTCATGTTCATCTTGATAGGATGTGCTAGGCAATTCTACCCTTGGGCATCAAAGTATATGGGCAGCTGGTTCAGTATTCATTCAAGCACCTTTCCCAAACGGAGTTGTCACAAACCATACCGTGATTGCCCACCACTCATGCGAAGAAAAGTAGCCTGGCGAAGTGATTCCAAGGAGATTGCCCAGTGCAAAAACGAAGGATTTCATTGTACTTTTGAATCTATCCGAGTATCGGACCTTGTTCGAATTTTTGTGGTGGTAGTTTTTCTAGCCTAAAAAAGCATGTCCGTGGTGGACACAGACATAAAAATCTGTTCCCAGCTCATCTTCCTCTGCTTCGAAAGGTATATTGCAAGAGATTGGGTAACGGTGGTATGCTGAAGTACATGCATGAAATGTACGGTGCGACATGTTTTAATCATGTTCATGGTACTACTCCTGCAAATTTCGGCTGGAATTGAGGACGGGCGGACAAATTTGTGTTCGTGACGAGAGGACAAACAGAATCATCTTTAATCGCTCAGAGCTCGCGGACTGGGAAGCTGTCAATATCCCCGCCACACGGAGAATGTTCAAGAGACCCTCAAAAGCTGTCGCAGGGGCCAGAATAAAACCCCAGTGTCGCACATTTGAATTCAAACTTTCGATGCAAAGAAACGGAGGTTGAATTTTGTAGCATGTGGGATATTTATTTTGTGACTGCGGCAAGGCGCTGTTCTGCTTCCTTGAAATTGATTACGTTCCATATGGCGTTGAGATACTGGACCATACATGTTAATGAAGCGACTCTGGAAATGTATGCGCCTTACATCAGGCTTGGAATTTTTGTACTGTCGACGTTAGCAGATTAGCCCAATGATACACGGAGGTTGCAGCAAGACGAACGGCATACCTGAAGGTAAAACGCCTGACAGATGAAGAATCAACCAAACTGAAAGATGGGGTCAAGAAAGAGACGAACATGCTCCCAGATATCAATACCGATGATAGGTGTGTGTGCTGTGTTCAGTAAGCAGGGGAAGTTCAACGAGAAGAGAACGTACTGATCAGCGGGTCCTGGTTGGCAGTGGTGACAATTTCGAGCTTCTTTGTCGTGGAATTATATCCCTAGGCGGTCTGTGAACTCAAAGGACGGCGTGCGTCCGAATTAACGCACCAGCCATCCCTAGCCGCTGCCCTGAATGGCCGCGGTTTTGGTGTTGAAGCTTTTTCTGAATTCCTCGACAGACCCAAAGTCGCGCTCAATGGCGGTCTTCAGAGGCCCGTTCTCGAGCTTTCCGCCTCCCTCGGAGGCAGGTGCCAGGTTCCTCCAAAACAGTGAGTGGTTGATATGACCTTAATTTCCTCGTCGTAGTCCAAGTTTGTCTCGTATCCAATCTACAAACCTCCACCGTTGAACTTGAGCGCAGCCTGGAGCGCGATTTTCTCCTTCATCGAGGTGGACTTTGCGTACGCCTCTTCCGCAGCGTTGAGACCGGTAACATAGGTCTGGTGGTGCTTCTTGTGGTGCAGAGTCATGATTTCCTCCGAAATGTAGGGCTCCAGCGCCTGGTTTTCATATTTGTCGAGATTTGGATGAAACGAGGTTCACGCACATTATACGCATACGGGAGGTCGGGAAGGGTGTGCAAAGAAACAGTTGCTGATGCGAAAAGTGAACGAGCCAGGGGGGAGCGAAGCCAACGGCGCGCGAGATAGAGCATGGTATGGAAGATGAGGTGACCAGTGACGCAGTGACTGTTCAGGATTACTTATATCCCGAATCGTTATGTAGACAAAATGACGTACACACCGATACAATCACTATCACTACCCCATTTTGGTTAGGCGAAGGTCGAGGTGGTTTGAGCAATGTACACGTCAAAGACTCAAAGTTGAGTTGGAGTGAGCCGTGGTGATCCGATGTTCTCCCGGATCAGCATTCACTCTCGGCACAATCCCAAACACGAGTTGCTGCGCGCTGCGGCAGCGGGCCTTATAATTAGATTCAAAAGTGCTCAGAGGTAGTTCAGAGGTGCGCAGCATGAACGCGTCAACAACTAAATAGACGCGTCGCACAGTCGGATAGCCGGCTCGCATATGCGGCGATTTTACACATATACGCTGACTACGCGTTTTTCTTATAGGGGGTTCGCAAAAAAGTTCAGAGTCAAACCAACCACCTCCTTCAATGGCACCCATGCACGTTCTCTCAATCGGCGGCTCGCGCCATAGCGGATATTGGTCAGCTGTTCGTCTTCTAGGTAGGCTTCAACTCGTATGAAGCTGTCTCGCATCCTCATGATGATCCAGAGCAAGGCTCGACAGTATCCTTCCTCCTGCGGAGGCCTTCCGTATTCGACGAAGACCCAGTAATTCAGAAATTCGTCAGGTCGGTGGATCTTGAATCTCTAAATGCAGCTAAATTAACAATCCAACAGGTCCGGCGCTGCACGCCTTATCAAAGGGGACGCGAAAAAGGAGGAAGATATGGCCCACGCATGGGAGCAAGCCGGCATTGTTGATGCTGTAATATTTTCTGTTGGTGCGTAAATACACGCGAATGCCTGCACATGTACCGACTCGGTATAGGCGGAGCACCCGAGTGGTCCCTCACCAAAGGCCTCATCATCGATCCAAATCTCGTCGCTGGATGCATGCTTTGCGTCCTCCGCTCAATGCCTATCTACGACAATGCCCAGCCGCCGAAATTTGTCGCGATCTCGACCACTGGCCTTGGTCCAGTCGCGCACAAAGCCCTCCCCACCTTAATCAAGCCATTATATTCGGCCCTGGCCACGCCTCACTACGATAAAATTGGCATGGAGCAGGTACTGGCTTATTGCGCTGGGCGTCCGTTAGATCCCTCCCACGGAGAGCCGAGGGTGGAGGTCTTGGGTGAAAACTGGACACAGCGGTTGCCTCCGCCTGGGACGCTGAAACATCGTGTCTTGGTTGTCCGCCCAGCACTGTTGACCAACGGTAAGTGTATGGCCGATGAACTTGAAGTGAAGGGGAAGGGAAAGGGAAAGGCACCCTACCGTGCAAGTGCGGAGGAGCTTCACGCTTACACTATCTCGAGGAAGGATGTTGCACACTTCGTGGTGAATGCGCTCGGCAGATGGGATGAGTTTGAGGGAAAGTATGCGGTCAATGTGGGGTACTGATGTTCTGCATCAATAATAACTCAGTGTAGTGTTTTTGGACTCGATAAGGATCTCTATATTTTGGTCTTCGTGGAGCCGTACTTTTGCGCGCCCAGCATTCAACCAGGACGCAGACATCACCAAGACAAGGAAAATCGAAGAGTTTCAACACGCCCTCTCGAATGCATAAGTACACATGAACTTTCTTGCAGTTCGGTGCAATTATAACACCGATTGAGTCGGGGCTTGCATTTGAACCCTTGGAGCTCGACTTGAGGTTTCAACCAGTTATGCCGGCCCATCATGTTCTAGCGGTTTGGCTCACCACTCCCGGACCTGCTTTCCTCAAGAAGAATTCCCCATTACCGGCCTGCGTATCTCTTCAGTGCTCTGGGTTACTGGCTGTTCTGGACGACTGCATGCTACATATCATGTTCAAATGTTCCCAGGTCCATTTCACATGCACACAGAGATCTCTGGAATTTAATGACATGGGATGTCCACACAGCATATCCCTTGGTGCAATCTAATATTGATTTGCGGCAGGATCGAACCGTGGGAATATGAGCTGATGAGTTGATCGTGGTGTATAAAGGTGCCAAATCAGGGTGTGAGAGCCTCGGCTTCATAGCTGGGAAACTAGTCCTCTACCCAAGTTTTAACTGTTCGGTGAAAGAGAATTTCGGCCCTTCAAAGCGAAGTTTGCATCAATTTACAAGGCGCCATGCATACCAAAATGATCCCTTTTCAAGAGTAAGTAAAGGCATGTCCGTTGCAACTATCAATGATGCGGAGGAAGTGCATTCAACCCTAACGGCTCAGTCCGCAAGGAATCAGACAGAACCCGCTGCTATTGGCGATGGTCGTGAGAGTCCCGTTCGGTAATGTCTGTCCACCGGTATTGGTCGCATCAGCCGCGGTGTGGCATCCGCTGTAAACTGCGCATGTCAGCATGGTCGTGTTCTGTGAGCAAAATTAATCAACCAGGATTGATCGCATGAAAATTGCGCGGGACATACCTTGCCGTTATCAAAGTTCGCTGCAGGGACGAGGAGTTGAATCACTGTTCAAGGCAGATAGAATGTATCGGTAGTAGGTACGTACGATTTGCGAATGCACATCCGGGAATGCAGGCACAGAAATCAATACACTCTGCGGGACATTATAAGCAAGCATGCTTATATTGAATGTTGTTCAAGGCAGACCTTCAGCGGTATCAGTGAGAGTAAATGTGAGGAAGTCATCCCCATGGATGGAGGCATTCAAGTTTTGAAATGCCACAGTAGCGCAGGCGGTCGAAGAAGCAGTGGCAGTGCACTGGGGTGTAACTGTTGTCGTCGTCGCGGTACTTGTAGGAGCAGCGCTGGTGGATGGCGGCGCAGTTGGAGCGGATGAAGTCGGCGGAGGGGTAACAACACCTCCTGGGCATAAAATCGTTGCTTGC
Source organism: Mycena alexandri (assembly GCA_029233265.1). Classification (NCBI taxonomy): domain Eukaryota; kingdom Fungi; phylum Basidiomycota; class Agaricomycetes; order Agaricales; family Mycenaceae; genus Mycena; species Mycena alexandri. Next base: position 40,878 of record JARJCM010000205.1, read on the forward strand.
TTCATGAATACGGCCGTCTGTGCGTAGAGACATCCGTTATTAACCGCGTTGAACCCAATATCGATGTTTGTTTTAGTCAGGATATTCCCTTGGAAGACGGTGTTGTTGTTGAGGGTAACGGTACCGGCAACAGCCCAGAAGATGTTCTGGGGAAGTGCTCCACCGCTGAGATTGATAGTGACATCTGCTGCTTGACTAAGAGACCCGGAGACTTGGAAAATCCAGGCTGAGTTTAATCCGCATCAGAGTTTAAACTCCGCAGAGTGATTCAAAATTCGCACTATCGGTAGGGCCGCCTGTAAGAGTGATTCCCGATGCAATGGTTACCCCGGTAGTCCACTTGTAAATCCCAGGTATGAGATTGGCGCCGCCAATTCGACCTGGAAATGAAATTGAGCCAAAGTCGATGAAGATGTGTTGATCTCACCGTTTTTCAACCCGAAAAAGTCGGGATTTGGTCTCGCTGGTTAGCGTCAATCGTTGAATTAATAAACATTCTAGCAGGTGTAACGCACTCATGGCGTCTGCGAACGCGTTTTGCATATCAAGAACGGCAGCGGATAGCAGGCTCGGTGTAGGTGGCGCATCGGTGGACCCCATCAAACGGCCGTTTACCTGCGTAGAAGTCGAAAATTGCCCACTGGGGTCTTGTACGAGATCGAATCCAGTCAAAGAGGAGGCAGTCTTCGGGCTGACTCCGACATTTCCGCCTTTATAAGGCGGCAGGCGAAGTGAAAATTAGAGTGGGCCTGGAAACACAATCAATTTACGCTTACTGATGGCGGAGGTCGGGACGTTGTCTACACCCGATCTCGCGAGAATAGCAAAGTTCCCGGCGGTTCCAAGCAGAACCGGTGCATTTTGTCTAGCCAATGAATATCCAGTGTAAGCCTAGGGACGAGATGAGAATGTAAACAATCCGACTGAGATCGTATATGTAGTACCAGCAATACAAACACGCTGTTGAGATGCATATTTTAGATGCTGTGAGGAGAACGGATGGAGAGATGAGCCACTACTGGACCCTTTAAATACTTGGCCAGCCAAAGAAATCAGTCTTCCACAAGGCACAGAACCGTAACGAATGTTGGATTTCAACCATCCTATTGAACCCGGCTCACTCACTGTTCTAATCGAACAACCAGGTACATATCCTTTGTCAAGAGGTAATTTTGGGAGCCCAGATCTTTGGGAGTTACCGGAGAAATGATAGTGCCAATGGGCGTATTGGATCTGAGAAACCGGGTACCATAATTGCTAAAGATTGCGTAGTAACCGGTTCAGAACACAGAAGTCATCGAATCGTAAACCAAGCCCTTAACCACGCATAACGGATGGATTTTGTCGGAGGTTAGAAATTCCTGGCCCGGATCAGACAGAAGGACAGCTTCCATCCTGGCCCTGGAATGACAAGTCAAACAGTCCTTCCGTCACACTTCCTGGGAGTGAACTGCTGGATTTGCAAGTGATCGGGAAACGTGATTGGTTGGGTGCGCAGGACAGCGACAATGGTTCTCACGCACCACGCAGAACCCGTCTCTCTCTTTCCTGCCGCCATCTTGCCCCGGCGAAACTGAGATCTCATTTTTGTCCAAGGTTCTTGGCTCCGTCAAGGCATGACATGTCTGAGAAATGTTAGACAAAGTTGCTTGTCTTTACTTTGCCTACATCTTCCCCTTGTAGACGCAAAAAGGTATGACCCTTCTACAGTTCGAGGCCGTGGCCGAGTGTGGCGCCCGCCCGGGGCCGACGGTTCCTTGAAATTCTGAGTATGACCTGCAAAACCACATCACCTCTTTCTCGCGGAAAACTCGTTCTCTTGGTTCTCCGCAATGATCGGTTGTGGAAGGGGGCGGCAAACGCAATTGGACGGCAGACATAGCTGTGCGACCTGGAAGAGGAGGATCTATAAACCACAGATCCCTCTCCGCCCTTCAGCCACCTTTGGCTCCCAACCAGCCAAGCGTCTGGAGCCGATCAGAATCCGCTTGTAAATCTGCCCCTGCCCGGCGTCTCCCAGCCAGCAATCATCGCCAGTGCTTGCCGTATGGGCCGATGTCCCGAACTAGTCTTCTGCATGTAATCTTCGGGTAAGTATCTTGTTCCCCTTGCATTCTGAACGTCAATTTGTAGAACCGCGCCCATGATTGCAATTGCAGTCCCCAATCAAAGAACCGTGTTTGAATGTATCTAGCTCAGGAATCCCAAATGTGCGGCGAGCAGACTCAAAATGTGGAGCCTGGGGGAAGAAATTCAAAGACGGCCACGGGACGAAGAGGACGATCTGTAGTCTGGATTTTGCGACGGCGCTAAGGCTCCAACCATTTAGTTTTTATTTAGTTGAGCCCGTAAACTAAACCTAAATGGTATCTAAATGGTTTATAAACGGTTTAAAACGGTTTAAAATAGTATTTTTTGAGTGCAAAAAAAAAATAGGAAAACACTGTAACCAGCCTCGACCGCAATTCAGCATCGCCGCCTTCAACAATCCCTCCTTTATCCACATCTCGCTTTCGCAGTTTTCTTGACCTTGTTCGGTTCGTCGGGCTTTGATTTCCCGGCTTTCCGCTTGCCCGCCTTCTTCGCCTTGGTCGCAGTCATGTCGTTGCAGAAGCTCAGGAATGACAGCAATGAGAAACACGAAAGAAGGCGGACCTGAGGAATTCCATCTCTTTGATTACGCGCACCAGCTTTTCCTCGGCCCCGGGCAAGTTCATGCAAAGTTCATGACAGGAGTGGGCCACTTGATAAATGATACTGCGAAGGTACTACACCACCAAGTCCATACCGTATTCACCGCGGCGGATGTGGTGGAGCCGGCCATCCTTCCGGCATTGAGCATCCTCCTTAAAAAGAACATCAAAGCGGCGGTTGAATGTAGACTGAGGGCAATCGGCATCCAGACCGGGAAGAGTCGTGATGACGCGATGAATCTCGCCAAGACGCGTCCGGTCACATTTTATCAGCCGTGCTCTGCCGATGGATCTCAATGGAGGTTGTGGAAGGGCGGAACACAGGACAAATGATGGGCTCGGAAACACACGGATGAGGTTCCGAGATCACCAGAATCAGCTCCAAGTCTTTGCCGCCGCCGGTAAATTGCGCGAAAATCTAACGGTTTAAACTGTTTAAAATCGTTATGTTTACGGTTTGCCGGCCCCTCCAAACTAAACCTAAATAAAAACGGTTTTAAGGGTTTAAAACCATTTATAAACACAAATGGTTGCAGCGACGCACTCTGATCTTCTTTGGTGTTTTGCCGCACCTGGTATCTTCCTTCGTCCGGTAAGACGACGATACTCCACACGCGCCTGCCTGTAGCGACGCGCGACGTGCGCCTGCGGCCAACGAGTGATAAAGAAAAGAAAGAAAGGAAGGGAAAGGAAACATTAAATGTCGAGCGAGTCTACTGCACCGCTTCACCCGCCGCCGCGTCAGCCATTCTACTGCGACGCGCAGGACCGGCTAAGCCGAACGAGCTTCCCACCCGGCGCGGCGCAAGATGATAGGCAGCAGACTCGGAAGAACAGAGTAAATAAAGAAACAACACTGATCAGGTATCATCTCACGCTTGCCACTTGGTCGCCGCATCCGTCAAAAGTGCTCTTCTCCGGCCTTCAAATAAGCTTTGCCCGAGCTTCTCGGGAATTAACAAGTCGCGGCTGAAATGTCATCCGGCAGCCTCATCGAGTAACTCTAGTTATATGCGTTTTGACCCCGAGTTTATTCGCTCTGCCGCCCATCCTGAGGCCTTCTCGCGAAGTCGAACTCCCGACTCTCGGGATTTGAGGGCATGCACTGAATCGTTTCCTTCATATACCACCCAAGGTCAAGATGTACAGGCTTCAACGCCGCAGGACGCACGAGGATGGCCGACCAACATTCCTCCACCAAGATTGTCCTTGTTATGCTTTCGACAGGAACGCAAGGCGGAGGAGTCGTCAAAGGTATGTATCTTCCTTGACTTCTCTCCTCCTGAACTGACTGGTCCTTGATTGTGAAGCACTGGCCAAGGCAAACGAGGTCTTAAACAAAGACCCGGCCCCATGGTTGATCCTAGCGCAAACTCGCGATCCCACCTCTGCGAAGAGTAAAGCTTTAGCATCCCTCCCCGGCGTCCGTCTGCTCAAAGGCGTCCCCACCGACCCCGCGGCGCTCTTTCTTTCCGCGCCGGGACCTGTGTACGGTGTGTTTTCTGTGCAACAGAGTTACGAGAACCCCAAGGGCGTCGAGGGTGAAGTCCTTGAAACCAAGGCCCTAGTGAAGGAGGCCGCCAAGCACGGTGTGAAGCACTTTGTCTACACGGGCGTGAACCTCGGGCCTCTCCCCGGCACCGGTGTGCCGCAGTACGTTCATGTGCTTAGCCGGACGCACTTCGCTGACACTTCTCCTTGCCAGCTTTGAATCCAAGCGGAAGGTGGAAGAGTACATCGCCAGGAATTTACCAAATCTGCCAACGACGATCCTGCGGCCGACAACATTCATGGACCAGCTCGTGGCGGGCGACCCCACCTCGGCGTTTGCCAAAATCACCAAGCTCATCATGCTCACACAGCTCAAGCCCGACACAAGACTGCAGTTTATCGCGGGCAGTGACATCGGTGGCTTCGCGGCACTCGCGCTGCAGAACCCCGAGCAATACCTTGGCAAAGTCATTGATTTAGCAGGCGACGAGCTGACTCCGAAGGATCTCGCGGACGGGTAGCGCGAGGTGTTCGGGACTGAGATGCGTCCCGAAATTATGGGTTCGGGAGACGTTGGCGTGGGGGGTTCGCGCGATGAGGAAGGAGCTGAGACTGATGTTCCGGGTGCGTTGTTGTGTTGCCCACGGCTGATGATGCTTACCGTCCCGCAAACAGTTCTTCAACGAAGTAGGGTTCAACACCGACATACCCGCTCTACGCGCGGAATATCCTGAGGTGAAGGATTGGAGAACCTTCCTGCGCACGGAGGTACCTAAATCGGCTCCGTTGTATTAAGCGTCTCTTGTGCGCCGCCATGCACTCACTGAAAACACTGAGCGTCGAACTTCAACAAGTTTGGGTATGCGGGTATAAAAAAGTGGTGCTTGTTAGTTTGTCTCGGTTGATTAGCTACAGCTTGGCGGCTACAGCATTGCTTCAAGAGTCATCTCTGATTTTGCTTCCATGCTAAGTAAGCCCATAACCGTTCTGCCGACATGGAACCAGAATTTAAAGCGACCCTTTCGCTAGATTGGCCACCATACACAAGCGATAGAAGTCGAATAATCGGGCCGGTCGGAGTTAAGTCGGAGTTTAAAGCATGTGGCAGTGCAACGGCGCATCGATTACGGTGTCCCGGGCCGATGTCACCCTTCTCTCTTCTTCCATGTCGTGACTACCACTTGAACTTGGACGTCCAAACTTCTGGCATCCACAACCTTGGCGCAAAGCTTTGGCCCTGCCTGGTGCCATCAGGCAATTTTGGACAGCCGGGTTGCCGGGCCAAGCAAAATTGGTGCAACTTGAAGAACAAAGCGCGTTGTCTCCGTGACCACCGAAAGCCCTCGAAAGCCACCCTCAAAGGAAAATCTTCATTGTTCCCCGCTTTGATGTCGCCTTCCTTTAAGAGCCCCGGCGACCGACCGAGCCACTCTGCCCTGTCGACCTGCCACCCACTTCCACTTCCCCACCAACGATCCCGACCCAACTATGCCTGTACCCATTCCACGCCCAGTCCTGACTGAAGCCCAGGCGAAAGAACTGAGTCTAGCGCTGCGCGAAATCAGTCCAGATTGCAGCAAGTTTCATCTTATCGGCACGACTCCTTACGGCAAGGTGTACCGGGTCCATCATAAGACTCTCAACAGAATCGTGGCGCTGAAAATTGTGGAATGCGAGGTATGCACGCGGGTGGCATGGCCTCTCGTATGGCCCAACTAATTTCTGTGCAGAAGACAGAGGACGGCGTTTCGACGAACGTATACAACTCCAGCGAGGACGGCCCACCAAAAGATGTAAAATTCAGCCCTGTATCTGGTTCTACGGTCTAATATTTGTCTAGTTCACCATCCTCGAATCTCTCACACACCCGCATGTCCTCCGGATCTTATCGACGTACCGGGGTGGTACGGGCTTTTCTACTAGTGAGATCCCTTCCCGCTGCCTAACAGTGAAGTCTTGACGATTCTTCAGACATCTTTTCGGAGTTTGTGGCCGGTGGGACGCTGTTTGACTACGGGCAGCGTGAATTACGAAGCCAGCGCCTCTTGGGTGGCGCAACCTGTCGTGCGGGCGTTTGTAAGTCGACCGTCGCGTTCGTGAGCGTGTCTGATGATGCTCCTACAGCTGAGATAGCATGCCGCGATATAATTTATCAGCTTTGCCAAGCGATGGCATACGTCCACCGCCAGGGAATCGTTCACCGGAACTTGAAATTGGACGTAAGTTCTGTTCCTTTCCCCCTTATCTTTGGTTAACGCTGTGCCCAGAATATCTTCCTCTCCGGCGATGCGCCCTTCATCAAGGTCGCGGGCTTTGGACTCGCCACCCACGTACCTCCCACCAGCCTGTTGAGCGTGCGTGCCCCGCTTACTCTCGAATTATTACTCTTGCTTACCCCTGTAATATTCAGGAAATCCGCGGCTCGATGGAATACATGGCGCCCGAGATGATGAGTATCGGTGAACCTGGATATAACTGCATGGCAGATGTGTGGGCGGTTGGTATCATGATGTTCGAGTTGTGCGTGTCGTGGCGTGTCGTGTGCCTTTCCAATTCCAATCCAATTACTACGCTGACGCCCCTCACTTCATCAGACTAATACTGGATAACCCCTACAAGTCTCCTCGCACCTACCCCGAGTACACCCCACCCAAGTTGCGTTGGGATCTATTCCTTGAAGAGGGTCGCCACCTCTCCGACGAAGGTATGACTGCTCCACAAGGAATTTGTGATTCCGAAACTTAGTGCGATATTTCAGGCGTGGAATTTCTGGCCGGGTTTCTCTCTGTTGACCCTGAGACGCGGTTCTCGATTCAGGGTGCACTCGAGCATCCGTGGCTCATGTACCACCGTCCAATGTACCCGAATGTTGTGTACCCGTGAACGCAGGGCTTTAGCTCAAGTGTTGAATCCTAATTTACCGAACCTTGCTTATGTTGATCATACGATGCACGATTCCGTTGGTTTTCTGCTCCATACTTACGCGCTGAACTCCACCCTATCTATCTTCGAGGCAGGCGTGCGTGCGCCACGGATTACGACAAAAAATCCTCCTAGGTCGGTTGCATCTCACTGAGATCCTTCCAACTCACCATCCCGCCCAAGTACACTCGAGCCAACGCAAATGCCGGTCGAGGGCCACGCGAAGGGACTGCTCTCCTGGAGGAAGCGGCCGCGTTGAAGATAAAGCGACATGGACAAAAAGGAAGACGGGGAGTCCGTAGGGGTAATTGAAAGCAACGGAAAAAGCGACCCAAGGAAAGTAGCAACTTCATTACTGCGTCCGTTGAGCTGGGCCGCCGATGTATTTTTAATCGGCACCACGAAACCCAGTTGCGCAGCCTAAACTCTTTTTGCCGCTGCGGGGTTGAGATAGGGAAGACCATCGGTAGCAGGGGTCGTTGGTTGTGCGCCTGCTGGCACATCGAAACCAGGAGAATGAAATGCTGCGTGTATAACTTGGGGTATTGCTATTGATTCCAAGAAAGACAGATGGCGTCCTACACCGCACGTACATACATACATACCTACCTCAACACACTCTTACAAAACCGCAGCAAACATAGCCAGACGAAGAATTTCACGATTCGCATAAAGCTCAAGTTGTCCTGAGCAAGAGCAACAACGGGCTCGGGCCTGTGTTCATCATGCTCGACGAGTTTCAGCTGGTAAGGTTGCTGACGACTTGGCACTCGTTGAGAACGCATCGCTGAGAGGATGGCGGCCTCGACGGCGGCGCGATGCGGGCTCGCGTGGCAGGCGGAGACCGCGATAGTGTGCAGGGCGGGGAGGTCGGCGACCGTTTTGAAGAGGAGGTCCTGCAACGGCGTCAGTGCCAGTGGTTGGTTAATCTTTCATTGAACTTTGAAGCGAATATCGTCCGCACAAATACATACCAGAGCGTTCGTCCCCACACCAACATGTACCACATCCTGGGCGTTGACACCGATGTCCAAACTCGTCAAGACGCGCAACTTGGCGATCGCGCCGGCGCTGTGTGCCCCGAAGCTCCAGTTGTTTTCGTGGATGTTGGGGCAGGTAAGCTCCACGAGCGACTCGGCATGTTGCGGGAGAACGGTCTCGTAAAACGTGACCGCGAGCTCGTTGGAGTGGTCGTAGTGCCCGCCGCCCAGACCCTTCATCGACAACTTCTCCACACCCGAGTAGGATGCGAGGTAGGTAAGGAGATCGGCGGAAATGCTGGTGGTGGATATTTCTCGGAGACGGATTTCGCGTTCGAGGAGTGTGGACCACAGCTGTGCGCTGGCGGTGGCGCAGTCCCGGAAGCCCGAGAGGTTGAGGGAGGTTAGCCCGCGGCTGCGTGCGATGGCGCGCGAATCGGGGTGCGTCAGGTGAATCGGGAGCCGGCCTGGGTTCATTATTTTCAGGCTGCGAAGACCCGATAGACGAGGTAAAGAGAAGTCGTCGGTTCGCTCGAGGGAGAGCTCGAGAGAAGTGAGAAGCGGCAGGGACCGCAGAAAGTTTGACACGACATCGCGCTGCCAGCTCGGATCCTCGTCCGTTACGACCCATCTGCGTAAACGGATTAGCGATGTCCCACATTATTATATAAAACGAGACATGGGCGTACACGACGCTTCGAACATTCGACAGGGACCGCAGTGCAGAGGTAAAGAGCTCCTGCAGCGCGGCTTCCGAAATGTTGGATACTGGTTCGCCCTCAGGCTTTGGGGTCCCTGGACCGATTTCGAGCGTCCTCGCATGCACGGACCACCCACTCTGGCCAGACGCCAGGTTTTCCATGCCCCAGATAGAACTCTCGCGCCGCAAATCATTGCTCTTCAAGACAACGGAGGAGAAAAACAGAGGCGCGACCGCGTAGTCGGTGTATTGGCATGCCGCGCGAAGGTTCTTCTGGCCCGTGTTGGGGAGCTGTAACAGAAGTGAGCTATGCGATGTACTAGTGGGGAGTAATCCAAACGAACCTCGTTCCCGATCTCGAGTAGGAGTTCGACGCATAAGTTGAGAAGAGGCATTAGGCGCAAGGTGGGTGGGGAAAGCGGGGAGGGTACAAAGAGGAATGCCGCTACATAAATGCTCCGGGAGACAAAAGGATACGGAACAATAAGGCTGCTACACTAATGTTTACGTCAAAGATTCCAAGTTCTCTACAAGGAACAAGGGCGTCCTAGTTTTCTGCAGGGAACAAGGGCGTCAAGTGCTCACCGAGATCGTTGGAGAATCGCGATTATTCGAGCTCAGAAACCAGTGGTAAGAGGGAGAAGAGTGACATCGGGACGATGCCCCAATTGATGCGCCGATGCACTGCCATATTTTTAAACCTCCGACCCAACTCCGACCGGCCCGATTAAAACTCGGATTTGACTTGTGATGGTGGCCAAATCCAACGAAAGGGTCCAAAGCCATTCATGTCCACAGATGGATGGCGTCCAATCTGGAAGGAACACAGAGGACCACACATTTTGGGTGTTTTTTGTTCAAGTAATGCACATTAGCGCGTTTGGATCAACTAACAGGCAAGTACCCTATCGTACCGATTTAAAGGAGAGGACTAATACGACGAATCAATGTTGGCGCTTCCGCGCGCAGGAAGGTACTCCAATCTTTCGCCTCCCTCTGGATACTGCGTACGCAGAGCGGGAATCCAAGGAATATCAGCGTTCAAGTTGAACCCTACTTTGCTCAAGAACTGGCCGCAGGAAAGGTAAGCATGATCAACCGCGGCAATATAACGAGGTACCTTGACCGTCAGCCTCAACTCCTTCACCCACGCAAGCCCCCACGCCACCTATCATCTTGGGACGCATCTCCGTCCCGAATACCTGGCGCTACCCGTCCGCCAGATCCTTCGGAATCCAGCTCGTCGCCCGCTAGATTAACCACCTTGCCGATGTATTGTTTGGGTTTCTGAAGCGCGAGACCGCTAATATCGCTGCCCGCGAGGAACTGCAGTCGTGTGCCGGACATAATGAGGAACGCTGAGGTGGGGTCGCCCGCCACGACCTGGTCCATGAAGGCTGCCGCGCGCAGGATCATCGGTAGCAAGTTTGGCAGATTCTTGGCGATGCACTCTTCAAATATGCGCTTGAATTCAAAGCTGTATCGAAGGGACAATATTGAATATCGGTGAGTTGGGCCCGAGCACACACATACGTACTGTGGGACGGTGACCGGTGCTGGGGAACGGCTCGAAGTTCACGATACAAAATGCTTCACGCGATGCTTGGCCGCCTCGGGCCGTCGCCTCAACGACGTCGCCCTCGACGGTTTTGTGGTTCGCTTAGTTCTGCTGTACGGAAAAGACACCGTATACATCAAGCAGCAGTTCAGAGGGAGGAAATATACATACCATTGGCGACTCCTCCGTCTTGCGTTCCCGTTGAAAGCATAACGAGAACAATCTTGGTGGAGGAATGTTGGTCAGCCATTCTCATGCGTCTCTTGGTGATACACATAACAAATCACTAGTACAGACTCCGAAACTCGAGAATCGGGAGTTGGAACCGGGCGAGGAAGGCGCCAGGATGACCAGCAGGGAGAAAACCCCCCGCTTGGTTCGCCCAAATTAAGTTGGCTGGCCGGTCTCGAGGGAAGAAGCTTCGCTGTATACCAGAACTTGAAGTTGACTCGAAGTTCAGGAGAGACGAAAATGCACCGTGTTTGGTTAAGAGCTTGTTGGCAAACAGGACCAACGTGAAATTTCTCTCTTTCCTCCACATGGGTCGGTTAAGACGTTCAAGAGTCCACAATGCCCGGCGGGATGTCCACAGAGCAGCGCGTACTCGGGTCGGTACTCTACCGCCACTTCCGACCTGCAATCCCTGATATTCCGACCGCCACAGGTCAGAGGCAGAGATTTAGACCAAATCCAAATGCTCGATCTGGATCCTAAGGTGTGTACTTTGGAATGGCCTTGGAGGACTATTTCGGCTCACATTTCTCGCTAGCGTCGGGCAGAATTGGAGGCCCAACCGCTGGACTTTGAGAAACCCGGATTGGCGCAGCACTATTGCGTAGAGTGTGCAAAGTGCGTTGCTGCCACTCTATTGCTCGATCTCTTCTCATCGTGCACCCACAAACAGATATTACGAGACTGACGCCGCCCTAACCTCCCACTGGCGGGGAAAGGTCCACAAACGGCGATGCAAGCAGCTCAAAGAGCCCGCGTATACGATTGAGGAGTCAGAGCGGGCGGCGGGGCTGGGGAGGGAAACGAGGAAGCCGGCGTTGACGGCAGTGATGATAGTGGAGAACGAGGTGCCAGTGACTTGATATCCGCGGCGAGTCTGTCGTTGTTTCCCGCCCTTAATTTATTTCTGCTCTCTACCTCCCGTTCACTGGCCTTAATTTCGGGAACACTTCCTCCTTGGCCGCCCCTTTCAGCTGGATGCTGGATGGTTCTCCACTGGGCGAAGGAACGGCAGGAGATGCTCCTCCTCGAGTTTCCACCGTAACTGGGGACCGCAAAGAATGCATACGACCTAGTAGCGATTGGATCGCCCCAGCACACCTTGCTTGTATGTTGAGACGAATAGATGCCACGGCAGCTCCTGATTCGATTTCAGGCTAGGTCATGATATTCCGCGACACGCTTTTGTCGACGCGTCATCGAGGCTTCACGAGCCCTTGTCTTTTTCGAGAACACGACCCAGGCACTTGAGTATTTTGTTTTCAACGGGTGGGTAGAACTACGCACATCATTGGAATCGCACCTCTCTGGGAAATTGAATGCAGGTGCGAAACTTGCATGCTCTTGCTTTGTGGTCACTCCAATGAACGCGTCGTACCTCTAGGAAAGAGACCTAGTAGTGAACGGACGCACGCCCGCGCCATTTTGGATTTTTTTTCTCGGAACTTCACTTCCGCGGGAGCTCCTGGTTGACTCCAGGCTAAGTCGTGAATTTGCGTCTGTCTCGGTATTTTTTCTACGCCGTTCGCTGCAACTTGCCTCTCCCATTTGCTCCATCGTAGAAAACCAAGACAAGCCTGAGTGCTTTTGAGAGGTTCCGCAACCACTGCCATCATCGCCCGTGCCGCCTCACGTTTCTGCAGCAGGTCTAGGCGTACCGACGGGAAGGAAACAGACTTAGTGGCGAACGGACTCGCACCCGTGCCGATTGAACATGCGGCCACATACGATTCCACGGTGGTCCTGGTTCGACTCCAGCCTTTGAGCGTTGCAGCCAGTTTTTTTAGGGGCTCCACAGGTGCTTCTCTTTTCCGAAAAGAGGACTCGAGCACTCGAGTTAATGGGTGGCTCTGAATATCATTGGCATTGAACCTCCCCCCGAAATTCGACGCAGGTACGGAATCTGCTCATAATTAGATAATCGTGCTCTAGGAACTAGTGGTGAATGGAATCACGCGCATATTTTTCCATAGCACGACCTGGTACCATCACTTCCGCGGGAGCTCCTGGTTCAACTCCAGGCTAGGTCTGGGTTAGTCGTAAACGGTACTCCACCTAGCGCGTTTTTTTCCCCACTTCGTTTGTTGAATTGTTGACCTTTTTTCTTGACTCTCCAGCTGAGATATATAGTGCTCACTCACCTCTTTGCTCCGTCGTAGAAAACCAAGACTTTTTCATTTTGATTCCATTGAAGTCAATGCCCCTTGAGGGCCCATGTGTGACTATACAATGTACGTAGACGTGACTAGCTGGGAGGAAGCCTAAGTAGGTAATAGTCTCTTATAAACAGACGCTACAACAAAAAAACTCGTACCTCGCAATGTTGTAAGTAGGTAATCAAGCGCGACTCGGAGGAGGAGTGCTATGAGGGTGAATGAAAGTTTTAGTGAAAAAAAAAGAAAAGATATGGTAAAGTAAGATTGAATGCTTTGTGAGAGGTCCTAATAAACTGGTTCACCAGATATTCTTTCCCGCGGCTCATTGTCAATGCTTGTTGACTTGAATTTGCACCCGTCTGACTTTCTAAGATGAGTTTTTATAGCCCTCCATTTACCTGCAACCCTAGAACTTAGGCTTTCCCTACTACATTCAAGGACCTCCTCCCGCCGGCCACTGTTTACCCAGTAATGGGATGACCGCCACCAAGCCATATTTCCACCTGATTGCAACAGCTCTCGCCTCCCTCTTACACTCATCCGCGCGAACAGACCAATCCTTTATGATTCTCGCTCTACCCGAGGACCCGCTCCACGAGATTGGAACTCAGGCACTCGATCTCCACTGTCCACTCCCTTACCCTTGACTGGTTCCCAATCTCCAGGGTCGCGGCTACGGATAAAATCTCCGGTCGACTTGTCGAGATCTCAATTCGCGATTCAGCCCCGATTCTCCTCTGAACCTCCATCTCACGCCGACTGCCATTTTTCGTGCTAGTCCTACATGTACCTGGTACGAGCTGAACCGGCCAGGAGTGACAATTCAGATGAATTGTCGGCGACGGAAACACACGCTCAGTGGTTGGACTGCGGAGTTCACTCGCCCGGACAATTCACGAGGTACTGTAGGTAATGATTGAACTTTTGCACTACACAAACAATCTACACTGCTTGATCGTTTGGAAGTATGTTTTAAATGCACCAACGATCAACCGTGACATACTTTACGTGCGAACCCTGTTTCAAGACAGTGTAGCTACTGGAGCAATGGCAAGCTTGATTGCCTCATTGATGTTGTTAACCGTCCCATTCTGGTCGTAATATGCACGGCCGCAGATACATTTCGCGCCGAAACACGCAGTCGCTTCGGGCCAGCCCCACATGTTCATAAAGAGCTGATCTCCGAGAGGGCGTCGATTAAAGTCGGAAATAAGCTGGAACAATCGCATTCAGCCATTAAAATCGGCCAGGTGTTCTGCTGGTGCTCTTCACCCACCTTTTCTTTGAGAAGTCGCCACAGAGAATTGTTATCCAACCTTCTCTGGCACGCCAGGCATATCTGCACCTCCTGGTTACCTTGTGCGAACAACGCGCCATTCATCGCTTCCTTGAACCGCGCCTTGAAACTTTCGTGGAAGGTGACGAGGGTAAGAAGACTGCTCGCAGAGAGCCTGTGCAGCTTTTCGGTATGCTCTCCATTCAGAAGCTCAAGTCTGAGCGTGAATATCAACGCAAGCGTAGTTTCCTCCTGCCATCCAAAGCGCGACGTGAGGCCGTAGAGACGCAGCGGCTCGTTGATGAAAAGAAAAGAGCTGGCGGCCGTACGGATGAGGGAGAGAGGGCCGGGCGCGTCCCATTTCTCGATGAGCTCTACTGCCGCTTCTGCCTCATCCAACGAGGCCCATCGCGGGATTTCCAGTCCGCACATCATCCGCAAAACTCTTTCCATCACAGAATCCTTTTCACCGACTGGTATCTCATGCGGTACCTTCGCATCGGGCGGCTGTGGGAGCGACAGCATCGTGCGGAAGAAGCCGGAAGTAGTCTTGAGGATGAGGCTGTGAACTCGGTATGAGGTCCCTTCTACAGACTGAAGGACCACATCGGCATTTTCGTCGGAAAAGGAAGGATGGTAATTGCTTGCAGCCATAGGAAAACGAGCGGTCAAAGTCAGAACGAGGTGGAAGCGCGAATGGTGGTTCTTTTCTTTCCCACGCTTTGGAGGTCATCGGCAACTCGGCAAAGGCACATTCCGTAGTACTGAGTGCCTGGATACGTAAGTATCTGGGTTCTACCAATGGTGCTGAAAAAATGATGGCTCTGCAAAGATTTTACAATCCCCATATGGGTTTTATTCCCTTCCGGGGTTATGTATACTCCCACCCCCTTTCGATCGGATCCTTTCGGGTTTGCGGCCTAGGTGGTAGGTGTCCCGCTGTGTTAACACGTACGGTTTGGCCAAGAATCTGAGTGCAGCCGGCTGGATGATGGCTGTGCTGCAGTGGGTTCTGACCGTCGCCTGTCCTCGTCAAACTGATGGCTGTTGAATCCCGCTGCGCGAAACAGCCTGGGTACTCGCGGTTGGATGCTACTGCAGGTATTGAAATCTGGCGGTCATATCCCGCCGCAATCAACCTTCTTCCTTTCCGCTGTGGGATCTCCCCGCTGACTCGGACACCTGCCAACCAAATCTGTGCCTGTATTCTACTGCGATGGACTCCGCAGTCAGATCCTCCGCACGTTCTGCCAAGTTTCTTGCCTCCCGGATTGTCTTCATTCTTCCTTCCTGCAACTTTATAAATTTAAGGGCAGTCTCTGGAATAATCTCCGCTTGGAGCTCGCCCCCAAGATTCGTTTTGAAACCTCGACGGACTTGAGCTCTGGTGATCATTCGCTCACCATTCAACCTTTTTTAATCGCAAAAAGCTTCTTCATTGCCTTCAATGTCGTGTGGACGGGACTGACGGCCTTGTGTAACCCATCCGAATCAGAGGATAGACAATATTTCCGTTTGAATGTCGGCCGCTCTCTCTGTCAACGCTGGATTCATTCCCTGCTCCTCCGAATTCTCAGAATTTCAGGCAACACTGTGCCCAGGGCCTGGTTCTTTCTTCCTGGAGGCGATATTTTACAGGGCTCATCATGCCACACACTTTGGAACCTTTCCTAATATGTTCCTAGTAATCAAACCGCGGGTGGACAAATCGCGATCGGATTGCCTCTCTTATCGACATTCCCAAGTCACCCAAGAATATCCAAGAATGCCTGAAATGTGTATCTGTCCTACGGCCGTAGTCGCAACCATTTTCAGAGCACGGGCCCGTCTTACCTGCGAGTTTCGGGTGATACTGTGCGGACCGCAAGAAATACGAAATTCCAACTTTAATGCATGAAGTACCTTCATTTAAAGCCGCAGCTACGCCTAATGGTGCCTCTGTAACCGTAGTGTGCTTTAAAAAATACTCATACCCACTATGAATGGATGTTACCATCGCACAGGTACTATTTTGTCCGCCAAGCTGTATGAACTCAGTGTCCCCGTATCGCAGTCGCGCCCGCTACGGAGTTGTAGTTGAAGTGTATGGTCCGTTAAATGATGGATGGGACTCTCCTTTTTCCCCGTAGCGATGTCTCGAACGACAGAATTGGAGTGAAAAAATTTGATGGCACTCCTTCGCCGAGTCATAGCTGGCCACACAGTACTCAAATCGTTCTAAAACCTTGTGGGACCATTATTGGACCATATTCAAAGCCTTTAAACTGCACTTGACTTTTTCCTGAAATATTAGTATTTTGCCTGTTGTCATGTAGCTTCGGGACTTAAAGGTCAGAAAATATTTAGAGGAATACGGGAGATGTGGGTAGATGCTATACCAAAAATTCAGGATTTTAGAGAGAGCGTTGCGCGAGGAAAGATTTAATTCCCGTGGAATTATCGCGAACTCATTGTTTTGAAGCATAGTTTCGTGATGTTTCAAGTTACGCCTTAGAATCTTACCACCCTTTCCAACTTCTTTGACCTTCTCCGGTTGTTCAAAAAATACAATTTATTGCTCAAGTAAGTAGACATCTTCTGAGAGTTCTAGTGGGTTGTGTGGATGGACGTTCTATCTGTTAAACCAACACACAACATACCATTGCCAAAAGCCAAAATCTCGATCCATGAGCTTCTACTGTTGTATCGAAGTTGACTAGTTGCTATTGCGGCCTCGTAGTCGATCTGTACATGAGAATTCGGGGGATGGCGTAGACAGAGCCCAAGGGAAGTTAGTTGCAGTTTCTCGTTGTTCAGATTTCACGCACAAGCTACTTAATTCGTGTCTTGAGCATTACTGCCTCTTAGCTCTACGATCAGAGATGTGCATGACTGTTCTGCGCGGGCCGCGAGACAAACCCAAGCATGTCCACACAATTTAGCTTAGTTCAACGCTTTATGTATTGGGCAATAGTAATGTTGCCGCTTGAGCATCTTAATACAAGTCAGGTAAGCATGTGGTGCAAGTAGTGTTGCAGGTCAGATTGAAGCGTATGGTCAGGAGATAGCCAAAAAGTCGCCCGCCCGAGAATTATAAGCCCACAAGTCTTCGGGAAGAACCGCGAGCGCAGAGTCGGCGCGGTGAGATTCAACCCACCAGTAAGGGTAGGACCCCGCAGTGAGATCCAACTGCACCAACATTCGAGGGAGTCGGCGGGAAGATCCAACCGCGCGCACCCAAACAACGAGATGGCGGAGGGATCCAACCGCAACCATGGGCTGGCGGTAGGTTCCCACCGCGCGCGCGTAAACAAGGAAATGGCGGTGAAATCCTACCGCGGACGTAGACAGAGGAGTTGGCGGTAGGATCCCACCGCCCATGCGTTGACGAGGAGGGGCGACCAGATCCCACCGCGGATGCGCACAGAGTAGTCCGAGCCGGCGGTGGGATGCAGCCGCTCTTCGGTAATCGAAAGGGTAGCGGCGAGATCCCACTGCGGAGGCACCGAGGATAGTTGGCAGTAGGATCCAGCCGCGGAGGCCCGTAGGAAAGATGGCGGCGAGATTCCACCGCGTGGCTGCAGTCAGCAGTGGGATCCAGCCGCGGCGGGCAAAGGAGAGGATGGCGGCTGGATCCCACTGCGGACGCGCAGAGGATAGTTGGCGGCGGGATACAGCCGCCCATTAGTAATCGAGAGGAGGGCGGCGAGATCCCACCGCAGAGGATAGTTGGCGGTGAGATCCAGCCGCACATTGATAAACGAGAGGAAGGCGGCGGGATCCCACTGCGGCTGCGTCGAAGAGATGTGCCGGTGGGATCCAGCCGCGGACGCCTAGAGGGAAGATGGCGGTGAGATCCCACCGTGCGTGTGGCAGACAAGAGTCGGCGGCAAGATCCAGCCGCGGGGAGGTAAAAGAGAAATTAGCAGGGAAGCCCCTCAGCCTATCCGAGAGACTGGAGACCACCGCAGACAAGCCAAAAGAAGCCAAAAGAGGAACTAGAGTTTGAAGAAAGGACGACGCCGGGAGCAGCCAGTTCTTAAACGAGAGAGAAACACTTGCGGGATATTTCATTGCGAGTAGGAGGTATCACTGAGGTGATTGACGGCGGTAGAAACCCACTGCAGTGCGACGGGCTGGATGCCAAGTTGCAGCGGGCTGCATCAGAAACACGGCCATGGTTGTACGTGTTTACACCGCCGGACATCCCTCACTTATCTGGGGTTTGCTCTCCGCCCAGCTTCTCCGCTGCTCTCCGTCTTAGGTCTGGATTTCTTCTTGCTCTCCGTGTTATTGGAATTGTATGCAAGTTCAAAAGTTCAGCGTCTCAGTTTGATACCGTGGTTCAGACGCTGACCTAAAGACATTCAGCTGAAGGTGCGTGAAGGATTTTTGCAACGCGCGTTGTTCCATTTGAGTCACCAAAAGTGTTGGAAGCTGCCGTGAATTTGAGAATTTCATAAGTCCCATGGAGGCGGATCAAGGCCTCGGATGTGCCTCGGACGCGTCTCGTGAGCGCTTTGCGACGTCGCACCCCAAGAGGGTGGTCGTGGGAACATAATCCAACATCGGCCGATCACTCACCTCGTCACACCCGCACTCGAGCCAGTGTCCGCTAAAGGGCTAAGGGCTATAAAAATTTTAGCCCTATAAGGGCTATAAGGAAGGGCTATAAAAATTTCAGCGAGACTTGAAGCTCTTTTATAGGGCTATAAGGGTCACGTGTATTTATTATGTAAAGCCCCCCCTTTTTTTTTTACCACGACAACACGTCGCAGATGGGGAAGCAACTCTGCCCCCACTTTCATTGGGGGCAAAGAATAATGACAGCCAGTATATGATGGAAGAGGAGGAGTTATTGATGGAAATACTTGCTAATGCCGCAGAGGAGCGACGTCCTGACAATGAGTTTATTGAAATTGACTCTGGGGATGAGTTTCAACCATAGTTTCAACGAGAATAATTACATTTTTCCTGCACACCAAAAATCGTGGGAAAGTTCTTATAGCCCTCTAAACAGGCCTATAATTATAGCCCTTGCCCTTTAAAAGGGCTTCAAGGTCCCGAATACCCAATTATAGGCCTATAGGGCGGACACTGACTCGAGCTAGCTTGCCCACTCGCGGCAGCTAGACTTCAGCTCTTCCTTCTCGACCACCACCATCCGAGTTCTCACCCTCTTCGACATGTCAGTGAATTCTCAGCCATCCACTCCGCCTCATTTACCCTCTATAAAAGCATTTCACAAAATATTATGTGCTTGGAGTTGCACGAACTTGAAACGGGGTTTGCCGCGTTCGTGGTTTACGGTTGTGGTTAGCCGAGGGTTTACCGGCAGCCGACCAGCCGACGTCAAGACAATTCTCACGGTTCAAATTCAGACTCCAAAGGACCTAAAAATGGGTTTTCCCTCCAATAGACTGGGTATTGGGGGGCATAGAAATCGAAAAAATTGCTCAGAAAGAGAGGCTTATGGAGGGTTTAGAAAGACTCTTGAGCGTCCCAAGATTTGCAAATTTCTCTGCTAAGTTTCAGTCGTTTAGTCTGATCCTTTGATGGCCAGACGTGATGCCCTTGATGGCCTCCAGGAAAAACCGCAATCAGAGGTCGGAAGCCTCTCGGAACCTTGAAGAGCTGAATCAAATATACTTTATGGTACAAGAAATGTTAAGGGAGGGTGCTGGCGGTTCTGATGACAACGTTCCAAAGTAGTTTGTAATGTCTGAACTGATGCATTATCACAGAAGTAAATAAAGGCAAGGGGCAGCCCAATAAAATTACTAGGAGCACCTTTAAATGTGCCTTACTCAATTTATGTCACGTTGAGCGCTAATGCAGGTTTACAGTATTGGGAACCAAAGAGGAAGTCTGGGGGAATTATCTCTTTGGTCCCGGGGAAGCGTGGGGGAGCTGTGGAAAAGAAGTGGAAGCCAACCTGAGTACAGCTTTACCTCTTTAGAGCGACTGGTGCCTTCGAAAAGGTCCTACCGAGCACGGAACACATCGCAAACTCGGGATTGATGCGTGTGGCAACCGTGGGAAATCGTTGTTATCTGCCATGTTATGTGCCGTTGATGAATCTCCCCGCAAACTGCATGCTTGCTGTCGAGTTCTTGGTGCTATCTCCCTCCAATTGCCCAATACTCATCCCTCAAATATTTCTGTGAATTATGGTATCACAAATACGGCTCGGTGGCTCACTTGGCAGACAACATCCGGCGGTAAACCCAAAAATGCGCGCGGAAAATCACCGGTCTATATTAGAGGTGTAATGTTTTGGTAGGCTGCAGCTTATGCGAGCCATGTTGTAGTTATCTAATAGAGTTTTTATTGTTTGTCTCTCAAAGAATAAATGTGCCTATCAGCCGAAGGTAAAAATCAATCCATCGTGTATTCCTGCTCTAGTCTCAGACCACGGAAGCAGCACGGGATCGTCGGGACCTACCGACGTCTGCGAGCTCTGCGGCGAAGGACCCCATGCCTCCGCTATCGAGTGCACGGCACGACCCCCTGGCCTTGATCCTGTCGTCATGGATGCCGCTGAACAAGCTGCAGACGAAGGTAAGTGGTATCTTGACAATTGGGTAGCTGGATACGAGCTAAGCCGGCGGAAAACAGAACTCACTGAGTAAGCTGAAATTCAGCGTACCTTCGATGCCGCCGTCGCTCCCATCTTGAACGAATTATTCCAGATTTCGGGCTGCCAGCCTGTTACTGTGCAGCAGATTTTCGATGTTGCGCGTGAGGCCCAGAGAACTACACAAGATTTTGCTGTGGCTTTTGAAAAGAGACGCGCCGAGGAGGAAGGAAAGATAGTGGAGATATTCGAAGGCGAGATAGTGCGGGTCTTGAGTACCCTACCCGAGGACGTACGTCGACGTTTGAGTCAGAGCGCCGTGACTTCGACTTTGGGAACTTCGGCCGTTGACGTTGCGGCAATCACGGCTCATGCCGACCGGATCGAGACACCCGTTCTCGATCATCAGCGAGGACGTGTGGTCACACGCAACCTATTCTCTAGCTCCTCCCCTCCATTGACACACGAATCCTCTTCAATTCACATCCCGTATTCCACCAAACCGCACCAGCCGTCTGCGCCCTACGATGACTGGTCTCCGCGAATCTCGGAGTGGTCAGTGGATTCCGAGGTTATCGACCCTAGAATAATTATTGATACCGCTATTTCCAGGGCGTTGTTAAGCGGAACTAAATTGAATGATTCGCTCTACGACGACCTTCCCATCCGTTTCGCGCCTCGACCTTCTCGCCTCCGTGGCCGGGAACACATCCAGCATTGCCCACCCTGACTTCGTTATCGAGCATGCGCACAAAGTCCCAGCGGAGGAGGCCGAAACCGTTACCGACCAGCTGTACCGATGGGCGTACGAAGCTCGCATCTCCAAGCGGCAGTTTCTGACCAATCTGGACACCACGGCGTGTGCTCCGTTCCAAGATGCGCTTGCCAAGCTTCATGGGCCTTTGTCCCAATTCTTGGACTACGCATATATGTCAGTGCATGAACATAGCACGCTCCTTTACTTGCCCCCGCTCCCCAATCCCACCGATGATCCTGGACTGTCATCCCCGGACGCTATGCAATGCCCTACGTCGTTGGATTGGTCCCTACCCGATTCGGATCGTTCTGACCCACCTTCGCCGACCAAGCTGACCGCCGAGAACCTGGAACATTTGCAGAAGGAGGATGGAGGGCCGCCCCACTCGAAAGTTGCCCAGAAAGCGCCGCGCACGCACTTCAGTAAGTTCCACGGCAATGAGTTGCGGCAGTCCGTTCTGGAACACGAAGCTTACCGCGCAACAGGCCTGACCGAGCCGCAAATGATTTGCGCTGTCACCGGCTGCCGTGTTGCGCTCATGGAGGGCATTTATCATGTCGATATTCTCTTGTGGAACCATTCGAGTGTTCATCTAGAGGTGCGCGACCGGTTACGCCATATCGAAGAAGCTTGCTCACCATGGTTTTCTACCCACCACCCTTCCGATTATGCCGAACAGGTGTCCTTTCCCAAGACGTACAAACATCACCCCTTTCTGTCGGACTACGATGCGGCGCGCGCACACACTCAAGTACACACCCTTCAGCGCCTCGGCTTCGACGAGCTCGCCAAACTCTTGCGCCAGCTCCTTGTTCTACGGTTTCGCGACAACATCGTTATTACCAAGCTTTTCAACGCCGGACACCTGGAGGAGCAATACCCGGAGGCTCTGCATCGGGCTTGGGACTTGCTACACCGCCCGGACGCGGACGCCGATTCGGGCATGCCCGATTTGGACGACTACGAACTTGAGTACCCGGCGGACAGGGTTGCCTATGAACACAAGAACGACAAGGATATGGAGGACGCCAGCAACGACAACGATTACATGGACGTGGGCAGCCTTGATAGCAGCGACTATCTGTCTTACTGCGGCAGCGCTTGCTCTCTTGCCCGCCACTCCATCTGAAGAACCACGTACGTCTCTATTTATTCCGTCCGCCGTGCCTATATTTATAGACTTCAGAATTAGCCCAAGCGAACCGAACGCGGGGAGCGCCGTGTGAACCCCCTTTCCTTTGCTTTCCATTCTAATTGCGTTCGGGTGCTTCTTGGCTGGGCTGGGAGTATTGAATTGTTTTAATGCGAGGAATAGGTGATCGATGATACGGAGTGTTCGGAAGTTTCTCATTCTGTGCAGGCGTTTGATTTCACCCGCAGAACTTGTAGTAGCATACTCCAATGTTGCAACAAGCTTTCTGCCCCCACCATTGCCTCGAATTGAGTCTCACACAGATACTGAAATTCCAAAATGCTTCTCATTATTCTCTATGCCTAGCCAAGCTGCCGACATTGAAGAACAATTACTAGAAGACAGGATGGAATTTGAAGATGACGATGAATATGTATTCTATCCCGTAGAAATGCAAGACATAAGAGGGGAGGAATATCATGCTTTCACGATGTATAAACGCGTGGATAAAAAGGTTCGTCCGGTATCGACCACCTTTCCGCCGGGTTATGAGGTATGCCGCACTATTCCCGAGGATCCCATAAAAACCTTACCGGAACTGTCACCGAATCCTCCGCCTTTCACCCCCACCAAACGTTTGAGCTCGGAACGTTTAGGAATTTTGGCCATAAATGGCGAAGGATTCTTGAGCGAAGAGGAAGAGCGGTTATTTATTCGCGTAATGGAGATGAACCAAATGGCGCTAGCGTTTGAAGACTCTGAGCGAGGCACCTTCAAAGAAGAATATTTTTCCTGGTACCACATCGCAACAGTACTGCACACACCCTGGGAATTCAAGAACATCCCTATTCCGCCCGGAATTCTAGACAAAGTCATTGAGCTGTTGAAGCTGAAGATAGAAGCAGGTGTATATGAGATGTGCCAGTCCTCGTACCGATCTAGGTGGTTTTGCGTGATGAAGAAAAATGGAAAGCTTAGAATTGTGCACGACTTACAACCTCTTAACAAAATTTCCATTCGAGATGCGGGTATGTTACCCATAGTGGACGATTTTGTAGAAGGATTCGCGGGCCGACAGTGCTACACAGTTTTCGACTTGTACTGGGGTTTTGATGCACGTAAAATGGATCCAGAAAGTCGAGACCTGACTGCTTTCATGACACCTCTAGGTCTTTTACGGATAATGTCAATGCCTACAGGGTATACAAATTCGCTGTCAGAATTCCAAAAGTGCATGGTTTTTATATTGCGTGGAGAGATACCCGACATCGTAAACATTTTTATTGACGACCTTCCAATTGACGGGCCAAAAACACAATATTTGCGGAAAGACGGGCAACCCGAGACGCTTGCTGAGAACCCAGGAATTCGGAAGTTCATCTGGGAGCATGCAGTGGATGTAAACCGAATAATGCATAAGGCCAACTGTGCGGGGGTTACCTTTTCAGCAACCAAAGTACAATGCTGTCGAAGGCAAGCATTGATTATTGGGCAAACCTGTTCACCCGAGGGTCGCACACCTGACGTAAAGAAAGTTTCCGCCATTCTCGATTGGCCTGCGTTGAAGAATCCGCAGGAGGTTCGCAGGTTTTTGGGGTTGTGCGGAACTGTGCGCATCGGGATTCAGAATTACTCAGCAATCATCCGACCCCTCACGGAATTATACTGCAAGAATGAAGATTTTCTTTGGAACGTACGCCGCCGAATGGCCTTCGAGCACATCAAACGCCTTGTTGCTAATGCTCCTGCCCTTCGGCCAATCGATTACAAGTCTGAAGAATCTTTGATTTTATCTGTGGACTCCAGCCACGAAGCAGCAGGAATGATTCTCTCTCAAAATGATGAGAACGGCCTTCGACGCCCTGCGCGGTACGGATCAATTCCTATGAGCAAGCACGAATCTCAATACTCACAGCCGAAACTCGAATTATTTGGACTATACCGTGCCTTACGTCATTGGCAAATTCATCTGATCGGCGCAAAGAAGTTGACAGTTGAAGTGGACAAAAAAATATCCAAGGCTTATTGAATCATCCCGACTTGCACCCTGATGCTGCTGTGAACCGGTGGATCTAGGGAATACTGATGTTTCATTTTGCGCTAGTCCATGTGCCAGCCACGAAATTCCAAGGTCCAGATGCTTTGTCTCGGCGAACGCCTGCGGAAGGAGAAGACGTCGAGAGTGATGATGACTCCTGGTTGGACAATATTGCACTGTTAATTCATGAAGTTAACACAGGTCAACGGTCAGGCCCAGAGTGGGAGTTACCTTCATGCTTGATGACCCGTAAGGGACAGGAGAAGCTTCTGGGAGATATCTACCGTTTCTTGAACACGTTGAAAGCACCTACCTTTCCAGATTCCCAGTCTCACCGGCGATTCCTTACCAAGGCCACACGCTACTTGATTCAAAACGGGCAATTGTTTAAGAGGAATATGAAGGGCCCACCGATGAAGGTTATCCTTGATCCGAAAAGCCGACTTCGCGTCCTAGGAAAAGCTCATGACGACCTTGGACATCGTGGGATCCCGCCTATTTGGGAGTTACTTCGGATTCGCTTCTTCTAGCCCAAAATGTATAATGACATCAAGCACCATATCACTTCATGCCATCGATGCCAGACCCGAAGTGTCAAGAAAGTAGAAATTCTGCCAACCGTATCGACACCAGTGGGCTTGTTCCAAACGGTATACATAGACATTATGATGATGCCTGAGGCCGATGGATTCAAAATGATTGTAGCCGCGCGTGACGATTTGTCGGGCACCTGTGAAGCTCAAGCCCTCAGAACTTGGACTGCGGATGATCTGGCCAATTTCTTTTGGGTATATTTGTATTGCCGGTATGGATGCCCGCGGAAAGTGGTTACAGATAACGGATCAGAAGTGAAAGCCGGTTTCAGCAGGCTAATCAAGAAGATGGGGGTACCACATGTACGCATTTCTGCGTATAACAAGCATGCTAATGGGGTTGTAGAACAAGGACATTTCACGTTGCGAGAGGCCGTAGTGAAGTCCTGAGGAGGAAAAATCGAGCTGTGGCCAACGAAACTTCCGGTAGCATTACTTGCTGATCGGGTTACCGTAAGTCGCGTAACGGGATTTTCGCCCTATCAATTGTTGCATGGTACTGATCCGCTCCTGCCCTTCGATCTAATGGAAGCTACATTTTTAGTAACTGGATTTCGCACAGGCATGACCAGAACAGAATTATTGACCTTGCAGATTCGCCAGCTTTCCAAACAAGATCGAGACATTAAACGAGCCATTGAGACTCTGCGCAAAGCAAGATTCAGATCAAAAGAACAATTTGAGCGGCATTTCATCAAGAAACTTCAGAAAGACGAATACAAGCAAGGAGAACTAGTGCTGGTCCGAGATGTAGGACTCGAAATGGAGGTCAGCGCGCGCCGGAAAACTTCAGACAAGTACTTCGGACCGTATGAAGTTGAGCGGAAAAATAAAGGAGGCGCTTATATTCTGCGAGAACTGGATGGAACCTTATTCCGGCACAACCCGACCACCGCGTTCAGGCTCATTCCATACATTACGCGCAATCATTGGTACATGAGAGGAGACTGGATGGATCTGGAGAAGACTGATGCCGAACCCGTTACTGCAGACGAAGAATTATTCGAGTCATCAGACATATATATATAAGCCCCCGGACGCAGAAGCATTCGCCACGGCAGAGCAAAGAAGGAAAAACCCTGACGCCACGAGGCAAGTCACGCCCCTCAAGTTTAGGCAGCTATTTAATCCCTGGTGAGGGCGAAAATGCGGTGAATCACTCCTACCATCTACCACCAACTATCACGATTCACCATGCCCGTCGTAGAGACCGCTCGCGGAGTTATTCGTATGGGTGTTTGCCATAGCCAGTCGGAATCCAACTTAAGAACCAGGCACCGGGAATCCGAAGCGGCGGTAAGCAGCTCATGGGAGTCGTTATCATTTCTTATTCATGACCATCATGACCACTCCATGAAGAGCTTGCACGCTAATTTGGAGCAACATGTTCGTTACGGCCGCCTCCTCCAATCGCCCGAACTTCCGTTCGCGACCCCATCCTACATCTACAGCCCGAACTTGTCCCGCTCAGCATCTGTTTACTCCGATCAGAGAGAGGAATCGTGGCAGGAAGCCCTTACCTCGACTGTGCCGCCCTACTATAACCCCTACCAATTCCAGCGCACCAGCCAGTCGTACCACATGACAGACGGCTACCCTCCTTCCACCATCCCGACCCAAATGCTGCACCCGTCCGCATACGCGACCATCGAAGAGGAGCTGGCGGCCAAGTTCGACGCACTGCTGATGTGGGAGCGTCGCCATGATGCTCTGCGCCAGGAGCTGCGCACAAGCCCTCCCGCACCGCTCCCTGTAATCGTCTGGCGCCACCGTGTCGAAGATGTCTTTCAGCTCAAGACTACGCCGCGACGTTTGCTGCAGGATGGAGACCAGTTGGAGTGTTATGGTCTGCTCGTTGGCATGTGGGCACTCACCTCGTTGAAGCTTTATAGGGAGGATGGCATCTACTGGTTGTGCGTTAACCACGGAACCCGTCAAGAAGCACTTCTTCGGGTGAATTTGGAAGACACGTACATGGGAGCGAGTAGTGTCAGACGCCTTGTCCACACCGTTAAAACGCGGTTGTCCACGCTCTTCCTCTTCACCCGTCGCGGCGCCACTGGGCGCACGTAATTGTCCCTGATGCTTGAAGTCTTCTAATCGCTACAAATATGCATGTAACTGTTCGCTTTCGTTTGTTCCGTTACCAGAAATCATTTCAATGTCTTAATGACTGAGGACAGTCAAGATTTCTCCGTCCGCCGCGGATGTTCCATGGGAAAATGGTTTGGCTTAAGACTATGAAATAATTCCTGATATCCATATACAGAATAACAGAAAACATCGGATCAAAGTCGGAACACATAGGATCAAGCCTGAGTCAGAATGAATCAAGTAGAGTCAGAGGCCGTTTGAGTCATACCTAGTCATTTTCCTTATTTGTACATAGCCAGTAGTATATAAAGGAGCGGTCGGGCAGAGCGTGCCCCCGATTTTTAGCCCCACTCTCTGTAGTAGCTAGCTGAAAATAAACGCCTTACACTCAATTGTACGAGTGCTGCAAGCCTTAAGTCTTCTTAGTTCCATCTATAAGATTTCCGAGCTTGTCAAACAAACCAAAGATTGCGAGGAGAGTAGCGTTTCAAACTACATCAAAACTCAGGAGATACGTACTAGGTATGTAAATGGTCTAATCCGGTGCTCTGCCAGTGAATCCTTTTTATGTTGGGGTCTCGTGCACGGCATTTATTAAAGGCAGTAGTAGTACTGGAAATTGTATGATGTTTTTTATATTGGTTTAGGCTCGTTACAGTGCTGAACGTATCCAGGCTCCGCCCGGTAGGGCCATTCCTCAGGTATATTGAAAAAGATATGTGCAAGAGGTCAAAATTTAGGATGTATTTAGAGCCACCTGCGGACCCCCGACTGTATGAGTGTAACAGATCACAGGCATGATATGTCCCAATTATTTTTATCCTACAGTAGACCCAAAGTCGGAAGAAATAAAGACCAGATGAAAATCTCATTTTCGGTCAGTCCCGAGCTATTGCATCGAAAGCTGAACTGCTTCAGCTCGGCTATGGAATATTGATGATGGTTTCCACTTTTGGCACAACAACGCCCATCGCCTATTTTGGAAATAACTGACAAATATCTAAAGCCTCAACCAAACAGATAACAGATCTTTACTGCCAACAACCATGTCTCTGCTCAGCATTCCGCCTGAACTTCGCATGATCATCTTCGACTTCTGCTTTCCGCCGGTCCAGACCTGTGTGCAGATAATTCCTTACCGGACATCCTTGCCGGCCTGCCGTCTCAATCTCCCTGTGGCCCTGTATTCCGTATGCAAGGCGATTTCCTCCGAGCTTGAGCCTTTGCAGGCCAAGCTCCGCCGCCTGGACTTCACATATATCATCCGGGGCCCCGTCCTCACTACCTCCTGGCGTCCCGAGTACGACTCCAAACACGACGACGACCCCGAGCACTTCGCCTTCATCATGCGCTTTGCGGAACGTATCCGCCTCGTCGGTTCTGGCCCTATCATCTCCCGTGGTCGGGGTACAGCCACTGGGGGCCGCGCTCTGGCCCCTGGCCCCGAGTGCGCCCTGAAGGTGCTCGAAGTTCAGCCGCGCGCGTGGCGGCGATGGTACCTGGCCAGAATCATGATGATGAACCTTTGTGAATTAACCACGCACGCTGATGTCGCGGAGCGCCTCGAAGTACGACTCATTCGGGACACCGAAGATCCACTGGAGGATGTTGAAGCGCTTAAGGGGAGGATGCGTGAATGGCAGAAACGGCGCGAGGAGAACGGGCGGGACTCGGAGGGGCGGTGGTCGGTTAACCTGGCGACGTTGGACCAAGTCGCCGGGAAAGAGGTGAAAACGAATATTCGCAGGATTGAAGCGTGGTTGCAGCGATTTCAGGACGTAACGGACGTGTGGGAGAGGGCGGATACAGAGGGACCACTGGCAGGATATGATGATGACGACGATTCAGCGTGAAGGGGCGGTCTCCACTTAGAGGAGCCAAAATACAATTACAACGCATCGACGAGAAACGCAGCTCCAGGTCTCCCGACCTTTTTGTTTCGCGTTACATAATTTCGAAGTGGATTTGACTCTGAGGAGGAAAAACGCCACGCGCAACCCACGCAACGCTTGTCTGAAGCTCACCAAATCGCACAATCTATTCAAACAACTGATGTACGATAATTAAATAACCAAAATACATGCCTGCCCACCATCGAGGTCTTCGTTCGTCTGCTCATCTGTCTGTCTGGAGATATAGATACAAAAAAGCCAGCTAAATATGTACGTAGTAAGAGGAAACAGAAATAAACAAGATCGAGGAACGTCGTCTGTCGTCCTTATTTTCGCCTACACACGTATCCAAATAATCCGCCAGAACGAAGGTATGTGACTAGGACTTCCCGCTCTGCACCTGCACCTTCTTCGCAGTGCCGATGGTCGTGTTGTTGACCTGCAGCGCAAATAATTAGAGATCTAATCGAGACAACAGTACTGGATTCAAAGACGGAGGAGCGGAGGAAAAGAGAGGTAGGGAGGGAGGTTAAGCAAAGCATCGGTAACAGACACATACCTTGGTCGCAAACCTCAACGATGTCAACGACTCGTTCAGATGCGCCGCGAGCGGAGAGAGGTTGAGGACCATCTACGCAAAAATAA
This sequence comes from Mycena alexandri, assembly GCA_029233265.1. Taxonomy (NCBI): domain Eukaryota; kingdom Fungi; phylum Basidiomycota; class Agaricomycetes; order Agaricales; family Mycenaceae; genus Mycena; species Mycena alexandri. The sequence continues at coordinate 70,592 of JARJCM010000205.1, forward strand.
ATATTCGTCCATGAATATACGAAAGGTACCCACCAGCGTCTTAGAATTCCCGCTCAACGAATTTTGCAAAAGGTACGTCAACTATATAGATGCGTCGCAAAGTCAGCGAAAAAAAAAACATCAAAGAAAACAGCGCCCAACGCACCTTGGAGTTCCTATACGGCACATGCGCCCCCGGCCCACTCCCCAACGCAGCAACCACGTCCCCAAGCGCACTCAAACTCCGATTGATACTCTGCGTCTCCTTCAGCCTCTCCCCACTATGTCCCCCTCCCCCGCCCGCACTAACAGACGCCCCCAACCCACCCACACCGCCAGCACCGGCATGATGTCCCAACGCCCCCAACCGCTCGCTCCCTGCCAAGTCCACCAGGTTCAGCGTTCCCATCCGCTCCTCCCTCTTGCTCTCATGCACCCCCCGAATCCGCAGCGTAAACACCGAATGGCTGCGCGACGACCGCTCGTTCATCAGCGTCGCCGCCACGCGCCGCCGCCCCTGCGCCTGCGCCAGCAGCGTGAGCACCTGCGCAGGCGACGTCAAGGCGGGGGACCGGACGTCCGAGACGGAGGTGAGGTGCGTGAGGGGGTGGTGGTGGATCTCGTGTTTGCGTGGCGGGTCGGAGGCGGTGGGGGGTGGGGAGAGGAGGTCGGTGATGGTTTCATTGTACTGCACAAGCGGGTTAGCGGACGTATGACGGGAAAGAGGGAGAGAGGGGGAAGAGACGACGACGTACGATTTCGAGGAACTGTCCCTCCATGGTGTACGTCCACCCCTTGTCCTTGAGCTCGTCCGCGACGCGGAACACCTGCGCCACCGCGCGCGGGATCATTCCTTGCGTCTCCTCCGTCTGTGGGAGGCGTCATCAGTATCAAGGTGAGGAAGGAGCGGAAGAAGGGGCGGAGGAAACAATGGAAAGAGACTTACACCCCCGCCCTCCATCGTCCAGCTCTTGCCGCTCCCCGTCTGGCCATAAGCAAAGATACACACATTGTACCCGTCGGTGCAGCTTTGCGCCAGCTGCGAGATCTCTGCAAATAGGTCCGCCTGTGTCGACGACGGGTCGAAGACCTATTGGAACGACACAGCGAGTCAGAGAAAAGAAAAGAAAAAAGAGAAGCAGCCTACGCGGTCAAAGCCAAAGCCCCACACCTCCTTGCGCGGCTTATTACCCATCCCCGCGTCCCACTCCCTCTCCGCCCCCGTTGAACTGAGCACAATCTCCTTCTGCCCAGTCGGATACGGCGTCGCCGCATCCGGATACGCGATCTCCGCCCCCGCCTCCTCGCTCTCCAACACCGGCCTCACCCGACAAAACACGCGTATATTCCCCTTGAGCTCCATGACCATCCCATGCAACTTCCGCCTCTCCTCCTCCCCACGGACAGCCTCCTCCTTCAGCGCCCTCCTCTCCTCTTCCCACCCCGCCCGCTCAACCGCCCACGCCTCCCGCTCACGCTCCAGCGCCGCCACATCCCCACTCAGCACCTCCGCCCGCCCCAACACCGCGCGATACCGCTCCTGCAGCCCCACCTCCGCATCCGCCGCCCCCGCCACCTCCGCCCGCAACTTCACAATCTTCTGATCTCTCTCCTCCACGTCGTCCTTCGCCTCCCTCAAAAGCCGCTCGGCGCGTCGACCCCGAATCTCCCCCTCCTCGCGCTCGCGCGCCAACGCGCGTCGCAGCTCTCCCGTGTCGTCGTGCGCAGCAGCGAGCGCCGTCTTCCCCGCGAGCACCTCCGCCTTGAGCGCCAGCGCCTCCCGCCTTGCATCTGCCTCGCTTTCCTCCTTTGCGCGCAACGCCGACTTGACGCTCCCAAGCTCGCTATGGAGGGCCGCGAGCTGCGCGGTGATGTTGCTCAGCTGCGTAGTAGTGCCCGCGAGCTGCGCCTGCACCGCGAAGAGCTCCGCCTGCGTGTTGACGTCGACGTGGGCGGTGGCGGTGGAGGACGCAGACGCCGCCTCAGCGACCTTGGACTCGAGGAGGGTCGTCAAGCGCTCCGCGTCCTGCGTGCGCGCGGACTCGAGCGTGGTGAGGCGTTTGTGGAGGTGCGTGATGACGTCCGGGGCAGCGGCACTGCCGGCGGTGGCGGACGCGCCGGATCCCGATGCGGTGCGTTTGCCCAGGGCGGTCGCGGAGGGGACGCGCGAGGAGGACGGCTTGCGGAGGGTTGAGACGGGCGGGGCGCTGGCGCCGCGGGCCGTGGGACGAGCGGCGATGGGCGGGCGTGGACGCGTTAGGGGACGAGGCATTACGGCGCCTTTGGGGGCTGCTGCGGCAGAGGTGGACGCAACGGCGTTTGCGTTTGCGTTTGTGGCATTGGTTGATGTTTGGAGGGGCTTTGGGCGGAATCCGGTGCCTTTCTTGGGTGGCTGGCCTTCGATATCGTCCTCCTCCGGCACTACTTTACGCTTCAGCGACGGCGCAAAGCCCTTGGCTTCCTGGGGCGAATGTGGCCGCGGCAGACGAGACATGGGGGTCTAGGCAAGGGTAAGAACGAATAGAGTAGAAATGGTGAAGAACGCACCTAAATACCTTCGATTGGAGCAACGAGCAAAGTTTGATGTACGAGACAAAGAACCCAGGGGTGGTAGGTGGCTACGCGTCCTCTCGATGAATAAATGCCTGAATAAGCCTCTACAAGTGGATTTCTGGACGATTCAAAGTCAGCGAGACGAGATGCGAGTTCCTGCAAAAAACCTGCCACAGCTGAGTTTTGACGGCGTACCCTTGGGATTTTGGTCAGTCTGAGCCCCAGCTACACCAGGGCGAGACAATTCCTCGACTTGCCTATGGAAGTAATGAGAATTGTGCCTTGCAGCGCACCAGAAAAGCCGCTTGTGGTGGAGAAGACCAAACCTTGGCTAAGTCACGGGACGGCGCGTTGAAACGTGATCAGCCAAACTTGACCCAACAACGCGTCGCGCATATTCAAATTGGAACTCTTCGCATCCCGAGGGGTTCAAAATAGTGCGGAAATTTTCAAGGTCTTCCTCAGGCCAGAATTACGACCTCGATTCACGAAGGCGACAGAAAAAAACAAATTCGCCACAGGCTGGTATATATTATGGCCCAGGCTCGAATCGAACGAGCTCTTCCTGCTTAAACGCCAACTTCACTTCCTTACTAGGTGCAGGTGCGTCCCACACGCCTCCAGGCCTTGTTCCTTCTGAAACTCCACCTCCTTATCTGCGCACAAAATGAGCAGGAGCGTTTTTTAAAAAAAAAGTTTAACACCGAACATCTCAGCAGCTGTGTGTGAACTTCTCTCTATTATCAATGCTTAGTTGGAGATATTATACTTCCTCTTTGAATGCATACCCCAGTTGGCGCCCACGCTTATCTGGTAGCGTTAGGCTTCGAGACCCTTGGCGGATGCTAAGCGTAAAACGGTAAAGCTGGGCTGCATGCGTCCGGATGTATTCAACAGCATTGATCCCGGAAAACTCCTGGAAAGCCCCCCTAAGACAGAGATTTCGTACACAGGGAGGTGAGCAAATCGAGGATGCTAATGCAGCAGAGATTGCTGGCAGCAGGATTCCCGACCAGAGCTAAGGATTCCAGATGGGAGTACTAGTGCGAAATTGAATGGTAAGTCATCCAAGCGTTGCGATAGGAGCCGGTAGCTGAAAGTGTGCAGTCGATAACATGTTATTTAGCAATAATTCTATCATGATGTCTGGTGTTGAAATCGCTCTGAAGCGCGAAGTGGATCTCGGGGACCCCAAAAAATCAATCGGCATCGAGATTTATCGTGGCAGAAAGGCCCGGACAATTCCGATATCCCCAACGTTGTACTCGAGAAATTCGAGAGTCAAGGCCAGTTAACAGATTAGTGCACTAGGTTAGAAGTTAGTAAACTCACACCCAGTGGTTGTACATGTGCAACCAACATACCGCGGTCGACTCGCACGGAGTTTTACCGGCGCCTTTGACTCGCTTCGGCAGTTTGGCGATTCCACTCATGCATAATATGCTCCAGATAAACCTTGGGCAAGTGCAACTCAAGGAGGGGCGCGAACTCTGCGATGACGTGCAATATTCCCGCCTCGAGCGCCTGCGCGACCTAGCGCGGGCTGTCGTCACAAGCGAGGCCGAAGCGGAGGAAGGTGAAGCCGGCATTGAAGCATTGGAGGAGGTACTTCATGTCAGGCCGCGGCGGCAATGACGAGCATGCGCGTAGTGACCCAGCAGGCGTTCTCTTCAAGGACAGCCTCGGTAAGGGCATGCCCTGGAATGCGGCTACCAACTGCGAAGAGGGTGAAAGCAATGGACGATACGTGCGCGGGGAGCATGGGGACTCGTTCATTGCGGTTCGGAGCCGTTTGACGGCTAGCCCTCGGGCTTGTTTCGTGTATTATCTTGAGTACCTTCTCATCTGATATCAGCTGGCTGACAACACCACAGATGACCTCAATGTTCGAACGTGCGGTGTCGAAGTCCTTGACCGAAGATACGCGCTGGATGTAAAAGTATCGACACCACTTGAAAATCCCAGGCTAAGCCGCAATGAGTTGAGTGCGGAGGTCGGGGTTTTTGGGAAACTGCGAGACGAATTTGTGTTCCAGTCCCATGAAAGATGCCCAAGCACGCTCCGATGGGTCGTTCGCGATAGCGGGCAGCAGCACCTTGGGTACGTTAGCGCAGTTAACGTAATAAATAAATGTCTTGAGGAGGATATCGGCGGGAATGAAGTCATCTTCGAAGGATTTCTAGCATCTCAGCTCAGCTCAGCTCATAGTTCCCGTTCAAGTTACTGACTCCGACGGGCTCACGTCTGTATCCTTCAAGTCGGCCTCAGTTGAACGTTCCTGCGCCTCACGGGTGAGGACACCGCGGTCCCGATGTTCCTTCAAAGCTCCGCCGATACCGTCCGCAAAGTGTGGAGCCCAGATAACGTCGGACATGGGGTTCTCGTTGAGTCGATCTTGACGGCATCAATATCGATGGAATCAAATTTTGCGGCCCGGGAAATGAACTCGAAAAAATATTTATTGTTCAACATTTTGAAAACTACTAGGCTCAAGTAATACAATGGTATCGCTTCGAACGAGGTCCTCATCTCCCAACAGATGAGAACGGCGGATTGTCCGTCTTTATTCCACTCACGCCGCCATCCAGCACACCGTCTAGAACCAGCTGCAGATTGGGGGACACGGCGGTTCTCCCCATGGACCACAGAGCCACAGCAACGGTGCTTTATAAATTAATTCAACGGGTCGGCAGAAGCGAGAGGTCGAGGAATACATACTTGACGCCCTGGTAGTTCAATATCCCTTGGTGCACGGGGAACTTGGCCTGCGGTCTACCAAGCGAGGTTGGCAAAAATCTGAGAAACATCGGTTCAAACTTACCCGAGGTTGGCGACCCGCTTTCCCATCATCCATCCGTTGACGAATAGATACAGGCGATAATCCTGCCCGAGCGCCTCTTCAAACGTGAACGACATGAAGGCGTCTATGCCGGCCGAAATGTTCAATGTGAACGTCGTCACAAAGAAGCCGACGCCAGCTGAGCCACCGGGCAGACCAGTAGATAGGTCTCTGGACACCCAGGAAGAGGTATCAAAGCCGGGGAGGTGCCATCCCTTCCGCTCTCCGAAAAGGCCGCCTTCGTTCAACACACCGCGTGTTTTGTCGAGGAAGCTGTGGGGATAATGGGCCCCAGGCATACAAAGAGTAAGTGGAAGCGCACCCGGTGTATCCCCCGACCTTTCCTTGAACCTTCCATACGCCAAAGGATCCTGAATTGAGCTTGAAACCGCGAACTCCACGAGGGCTCTTCGATGTATCGGGATTTCCTAACAGACGTTAGGCTGCGCTTTCAATGGATGCACTGGAACGAACCTCCGTTCGTCTCATTCAATCCCATGTTATCCTGAACACGAGCGGTCAGAGCGTCTCAAACGGGACAAAGGGTAAGCATACTTGGACGATTGTGATGACGTTGTCCCCCGCCTTAACAGCGCCGGCGGGGAAGGCGAATTTGTCGTCGGTCTCTTCCAGGATATTCCGGTTATTAGTTGAGCTGAATGCGAGCTTGTAAAGATGGAATTTGAAGGAAGGTGAACAAACATACTTCCCAAACGACGTGTTCAAAAACACGTTGTTGAGCCAAACACTGGCCGCGAATGCTAAAGAACATTCCAGCCCTGCGAGCCAGGTAGGGAGAAGTCCTTAAACTCACCTTCGCCGCCATTGATAGAGAGATTCACGCTCGTTTGGGCACCGGTCGAGTTGAAGTGGCCGCGCCAAAGCACTATATTCTCGCAGCTTCATGAACAGCAGTCAGCATCGACCCCGTTTTTCTTGTATGGCATCACATACAATCCGTAGTCACACCCATACAGTACACGCCCGTCACCGTAATATGGTTTGAAAGGGATGTTGGTAGTTGTGTGATTAGCCACGGTCCAAGCACTATCGTCAAAAGTAGCGCCGATTTCTGGCAAAGAATCCATGAACTTCCAGCCGGTCAATTTCGGGACAGTGACGCTTTTGACGGCAGCGCGCGGTGTGAGCGTTCCAGTAAAGCCGCCGGTCGCAGTAACGCCAGCGGTCAACGAAACGCTGGCTCCATTCCATGTCACAGATTTGACGGTGGACGGAACGATGACAGTGAGATGCGCAGTGGTGTTCAGGTCCCCAGTCAAAGCCAGCCGAGAGCCCGAAACGGTCGCATTTCGAACAAGGTACGGACCGCCGACCAGGACAGATGTGTTGCTTCCAATCGCCCAGTAGTTCGAGAAGGTAGACGTGCCGGGGATGACGGGAGCCCAGAATGTCGTCGCGGTCACCGAGTCCGCGAACAGAATGAGCTGCGTGTTAGAGTCCCAGATCGTGTTCAAACCTTGCACACCCGCCTGGAAGGCGACGATCGTAGTCCCATTTGTGCTTGCGGTGAACGTGATGAGGGGAGATTGCGTTTGGTGCGCCTTGTTCTGAGTGCCGGTGAGCGCAAGGCGGACTTCATGCGCCTGGGTGGAGTTTCCGTAGAGGAACAGGATATCGCGTCCTCCGATGGTACCCGCATAAAATATCTGCGCGGTTGCGTATCCAACTTTGGAAGCGCCGAACGAATAATCCGAGACGACCAATTTGGATTCCCGTCCACCTAAGGTGATTGCCGGAACGACCATAGGCACCTGAATGTTGCCAGCTAACGTGGTGATATTCAGTTTAAAGGTCGTTATGGCGCTGGTAGCAGATTCAGCAGTGACATCAACGGAGAAATCAAGTTCATTCACGTTGAGGTTGAGTTGGTCTGGCGAAGCACGTAGAAGGCGGTTTTGGTGTCGGGATTTTGGAGGAACGTAGCAAATGCTGCTGCGTTGGACGTCGCTGCAAGGCCACTAGAAGAGTCGGCGATAAAATTGGTCTTGTAAAATTCAGGCGAGCTCCGTAGGAATATTCCCTGTAGTTTCAACTCGTCGAATTTTGTCGTGAGTGCACGGGATTCAGATATCTGTGTGTTGAACATGTCAATTTGGATGATTTATTTACAGCGGGAAAGCGCACCGATGCACCGTAGTCGTATCTGTGTGCCAAACAAGTCAATTTGGATGATTCATTTGCAAAGGGAAAGGTCGTACGAAGAGTACACCTAATGGATGCGCAATTGAGTTCGCGAACCTAGCTTGAAGGATAGAAACGTACTCCGCTACGAGAACGTCAGAATAGCGAGTCGCGAAAAAGGAAGAGTGCTCACTGGAAAGGAATCGCACCCCACGATGTGCCCCTAAGCCTGTGTAAGTGTTGCCTAGCTAATACCACACGTCCTGAACTCACCCATAAAGCATGTAGTACGAGATAAGCTTTGCATTACTCGCCCACAGTTGTTTATTGAAGACGGATTGAAAGCTAGGTCCCGTTAGCTCTGCGCAAGGGGGATAACCTAGGAAGATTGTCATTGAGTGGCTTCGTTTGAAGTTGCAAGCATGTTACCAGGAGCGGTGGGTCCCCAGGCGTCGAAGGAGCCGCCTTGGAATTCTTGAGAATCAAGTCAGCAATGCATTAAGAATGGACCAAGTGCGTATATACCGGGGATGTACCAAGCTTGCGAAGGACTAACGAACATGAGGCGGTTAGTGGACATTCAAAGACGCGGACGCACTTGGCTTGTTCGTGGTATGTGTGGTAGTTTGTGGTGACACCATTCCAAACTTCGGGGTGAGAACAATCGAATCCTTGCGGATACGAGTCCAAGCTACAAGAGAAAAACGAACGATTAAATGGCAAATAGCAGTCGCATAATTTGCCACTCGCCCATAGAGATCGACGGCACCCTAGCTGAACGTCAAAGACATTCTTTTCAGAGGTATATAATTTTCTCACCGTCCCGTTGATAAAATTGTCCCCTTCCCCGGGGTCGTTGTAGGTTAACGGAACGACAATGGATGAATTGTGGTACACGGCCTCGAGCTCAGCAAAATATTGGGCATGTGTCGCAGGACTTTGAGAGTACTCGTTGTCTAGAACCAGGTGTCACGGATAGATTCTACTCGAAGATTTAACACGCACCGACTTGGATCGCTGTAAGGGCCATGCTCGTTAATAAGAAGCCGGCAAAGCCCAGTAGGTCCATACCAATGACTGGCCCGCCGTTGCTAATCTGATTTGGAGCGGTTTGTGCGATAATCCCTTGGACATAAGCTTGCCATGCAGCCTGCCAGTCCGTCGCATTTGTGCGCAGAGTTCCCGCAACTTCCGACGTTGCCCAATGAGCGATGCCTCCCGCCGTGGTTTCAGCATTAATGTACTAAAACCGGGTAAAAAAATATTCGAATGAATGAGCGGCAACCTACGGGACCTGAACAGGATATCAGCGAAATTCTGTTCAGGTAGTCACAGGAGCGTACCAGGCCGCAAGACAATCCAGATTCCGGCAGCCTTCGCCGCGTCATACAGTGGCTGCAGCGCGCGGAAACTGTCAAAGTCGACGACGCCGCGGGAGGGGTTGATGAGGCCCATGTGCGTGTAGACACTGACGGCGTTGAGACCTGCTGCCTTTACTTTTTCGAGAATGTCCGGCCACAGTGAGGGTACCGGCAGCCGGAAGGTGTGGAACTCGCCAGAACTGATGTCAAATTCTTGAGTTATGGCGGCGCAGAGTAAGGTGGTACGCACTGGAGGAAAACGCGCTGCCCCTCCAACATGAGACTGAAGTTGTCGAATTGAACCTGAGTCGTGCGAGCGAGAATAGCATCGTCCGCGCGCGCCATGATGGGCGAGCTGTTGGGGTCCACTCCTACGGCCCAATCTGCGGCATTGACCGCTGAAGAGAGAAAACCAGCGACCACTAGCAGGCAGCCTGGGATCCACAATCGGGTTTTCTGGTGTAGAATCATCGCGTTGAGCACCGTTCAAGTGGTGTTTGAGTGAAGAAGGGCGAAGGAGAATTTGGGGGTTTATAAATGCCACCCCTGTCGCATTTTGTGACGCCGCCTCAAGGGCACCTGATGCCAGGAGGCGCGCGAAGGGAAAAAGGACGGGCCGCGGTCACACGGTGGACAGCGCATCCGTGCATGTGATCGTTCAAGAAGTGAACGGTTGGAAATTTCGCACACCAGGCTGAGGGGAGTGAATGAGCTTTGAAAGCGCAGGCGCGCAAGTCGGCCAGAAAATTGAGCAAAGAAAAACAAGATTTCCATTGAACCGGGTGAGCTGACACAACTCTTGGGCTGTCGGTATTCTTTTGCGAGTTAAAGGAGCTGTTAAAGGCTCCAGCTTCCAGGTTCCAAATTTAAACTGAAGTGACGTCAAATAGTTCTTCTCTGAACGCTCAGATGACCTAGAAGGCACTCACAACACATGCAGACCGGACGAATACAGCAAATGATTGCGGAGAATACGGGAGAACGTGTCCAGGATTATAATTTGGAAGCTTTAGGGCAAGAATGCATGCAGGCACAAAAACGAAGCTGGAGCCTGGAGGTTCTTGGATGCAATTTTGAGTTTAAACGCTGAATTCAAATTCCGAGGCTGGAACGCGAAAATCGGAGAGATACGACTAGGCCAGCGGGTTAACAGGTCTGTGCGACGACGGGAGTAAAGAGATTTGACAAAGATCTGGGAATGATGGCAGAAGCCGGGCCGCAACACGTGCGGTGTCACCTGCGTGACTAATGTGACGCGCTTGGACCCGTTGTCCACGCAGAAATGCGGATATTGACCTGGAATATCGTGAGTTCTCTTTCATTAACGCACTCCTTGCTCTCACTCTGAACCCTACACAGAATGGGATCCGAACAATACCTCAATATCACCCGTATACCACAATTTCAGTCTTGCCGGAAACCAGGCTTACTCACACCAAATTCCAGGTGGAACACCATGAAAACACACGATGACATCCTCAACCTCCTCCAGGCCGACATAATTTGTTTTCAAGGTAACAAAACTCACCGAAAACGCGTCGAAATTAACGTGGCGTAGAAATGAAGTCCTCGCGCCAAAATTTGCCCAAAGCCGTCGGCGTCCCGCCATCTTATCACTCGTTCTTCTCTTTTCCGCTCCAAAAGAATGGCTACTCTGGTGTCGCGGTCTATGCGCGCTCTGAGGTTGTCCTGCCCCGCAAGGCAGAGGAGGGATTAACTGGCTTACTCCAGCCGAAACCACCTTTGTCTTCCGCCGAGCGCGTATCGGTTCGCGAGGCATATCCCGACGAGATCATGGCAGAAATGGCCTCGGATATTGATTTCCGGAATCTCGACAGCGAGGGCAGGGCGCTGGTGGTCGACTTTGGGATGTTCGTGCTGATTAACGTGTATTGTCCGAATGACGGAACGGAAACCGAGGAGCGGTTACAGTACAAGATGGATTTTCATCGCATGCTGGAGGCGCGAGTGAAGGGGCTCATTGAAGTTGAGAAGCGCGAGGTTATCGTCGTCGGCGACTTGAACGCGTGCGCAGCCGTCATAGACCACGCTGAAGGGAATCTTATGGTCGCGCGTGGGCAGGCGGAGGGCATGCAAGGCGAAGACGGGTTCTGGGAGCGCGATGTTCGACGATGGCTCAGAGATTGGCTTATCTCGGACGCGGAGGGAAACAAGGGTTGTCTCGTCGACGTCGCACGGCGTTTCTGGCCAGATCGAAAGGGAATGTATACGTGTACGTCCATCCCGTTCAACTCGGAGTCCTGCTTTCGAGAATACACGTTGACTTTCAGGCTGGAACACCAAAATCTCTGCGAGGGAGTCTAACTACGGAACCCGCATTGAGTATGATCATCTTCCTACGTCGTTGTATTATCCGGCTGACTCGGACCAGCTATATTCTGGCGACCCCGGGTCTCCTTCCGTGGATCAAGGCCGCCGACATTCAGCCGGAGATCAAGGGGAGCGACCATGCTCCGGGTTAGTCTGCTAACGTATCATTACTGGCCGATACACTAAAGCACCGTCTCTGCTAGCCTTCATCGATCTCCGGGACGAGATCATCGATTCACATGGTCGCGTTCTTAAACTACGAGATGTGCTGGGACCCGGTGCAGCTGGCGCAGAGCCGCCACGTATCGCCGCCAAATTCTGGGATGAGTATAAACAGAGGCTCTTAGACACGTTCTTTGGCAAAAGACTGGAGCCGGCTCCCAAACCTACTCTTCCACTACAGACTACGCCGGCTCCGCCAACTCCCGAGGTATCACAGTTAGCCCACGCCGAAGCCGAGGGCCCCGACAAGAAATTAGATACGATTGCACCTGAAATCGAACTAATTGAGGATCGGCACCCTTCGGGCGGCCAGGAGTTGGACGCTTCCAGCACGTCCGCGTCTTCGGCTGCTCCTGCCAAGCGGAAAAGAAATGTCCAAGAACCGGTCCCATCATCGTCGAAAAAGCTCAAGAAGGACGATGTTAAACCCAAGAAAGCTGGACAAACGAGCCTCGCCTCGTTCTTCTCCAAGCCCGAGGCGTCCTCGTCTAAAACGAAACAACGCTCGGAGGCCGATCTGCTCGAAGCCGACTACAAATTGGCACTCTCGTTATCGCAGGAATCGGCGCCTCCACCGAGTGGTGAATCAGGCAACGACGGGAATAAAAAAGCATGGACCAGCCTCGGCCTTGGACGTCTGCAGCCACCGAAATGTCTCGTCCACGGCGAAGTAGCAAAGGAGCTGACCGTAAATAAGCCGGGCCCGAACAAGGGCAAGAATTTCTTCATCTGTGCGCGGTACGTACGATGCTCGGATGATCCAATCCTCGTTCAACTGATTGCAAATCCCAGCCCGGTCGGACCTGGTTACGATAAGGGCAGGGCGGAGCGACTGAGGGAACAAGTCGACCCAACGTGGAGATGTGACTTCTTCAAGTGGTCCAGCGAGGTTAGGCTCGAGATGACGAGGAAGCAGAGTGCCGCGGGATTTGGTTAGGTTAGGGCCAGTGTTTCAGGCCTGGTTGCTCCTTCCCCGCTCACGTACATACATAGGTAAAAACTGTATGCGGCGCGCTCTACCTGAATGGCAGAAACCGTCGTGGCCACGGATGTAACGAAGACTTCTCTCCTTTTAAGCTCTGCGATCGCTGGTGGTACGTACGTCTCTAAAATGAGGCTAGCCACGAACCCGGCGCTCGGACCGAACCCCGTACCGTTAGCACTTTTTTTTGTGTTGCGCCACGGTGCGCCACTGGGCCGCAAGAAATGGAGCGAGCCATCCGATCCATCCAAGCGAAACGTGGAGAATGATAATGGCCAGGGGCGCCAACCAAGCAAGGGAAGATGATGCACGTCGCCCGAGGAAGATTTCGCGCTCGATTTGGCACAGATAAATCCTTTCTGACCTGGTGCGGCAAGGACTAGGGGCACCCGTCAATCGGCGAATGAGATCGACAAGGACCTACTTATAAGAAGAGACCGCTTCTCCCCTCCGAGTCGACTCCCTCCGCCCTGTCCGCACTTCCCTCGATGCTAGACTATCTGCCGGTAGAACTTCTGTTAATCGTGCTCCGTGGCTCGTCCATTACAGATATCTTCAACCTTTCGAGGGTGAGTAAACCAATTTTCCAGTTTGTTTCCCGCACAGACTCAACTCACTCAGACCGCATCCTTTTTTCGATACATTTCTCTAACGAACCGGGGACTCTGGATCGATGCGTCCGATTGTTATAGAATCCGTCTCCCATTGGGCGAGACGCTGAAAACGACCGACCTTGCGCGAATCCTTTACGACGTAGCGCGCAGCGTGTCAATCCTGTATAAATGGCAACATCGCGACCTTGCGCGCCCCGTGTCTCCGATACGAACGTATGAAGCCACTCGCCTCTACGGTCTCCCGTCTTGGTCCTTCTGGTCGCCTTTGCGATACGCGCAGCGCACTTTCATCGGCCACTTTCCGCCAACGTTTATGAACGTTCTCCCCGGCGGTCGCTCGTTTTTGTTTGGCTCCGTGGCTCATCTTGGGATATACGATGTGCAGGGCGAGTACGGAATTGCGCTGGACGTCCCCTTTTGCGGGCGTTTTGATCCCCGCCCCGGAGATACCACGATGACGGTCGACTGGGACAGCGTCGATAACGGCGCGCACATAGTGGTTGTCGTTATTTCCAAGGCATTCAATCAGCATCACAACGTCGAGAGGTGCTTTATTTGTCATTCACATAGTATGTCCGGCCACTAACGCGGAGTCGAACCAGCTATCTCAGTGTCTTCGCTGTTAATCACACCCTTGCCACGACGCCGTCCGTCCATCGCACACACATCTTCCCATTACCCCTCGACGCCTCCGCAGTCTCCATGAAAGGATCGCTTGTCCTAGTTTGGAGCAGCAATGCATTCGTGATAGTTGACCTTAAGTCGAGTCAAAGCGATTGGTGGCTTCTTGACACCATCAGGAAAAAAAGGCGTGAGTACGTAGCACTCTGTAGCCCAAATACTTGTGGTAACCCCGTAGACAAGTCCCCCTTATGGTAGCTCACCATAGCCGCACACCAAGATCTGATAGCATCTTGTAGCCATCACTATGATCTCCGTAGCTGTCCCGTAGCACTCAATACCCGAGGCAGTAGGCTGCAGTAGCTGTCTCGTAGCGCTCAGTAACTTGCGATAACTTGTGATATCACAAAAAATAAATGGGCAAAAAAACGGATTTATTTATTTATTTACATAACCTACAGACATCCAGCACATACAATGAATATATATAACGGTGTACATCCCGATGCGTGAAAGAGATCGATCCAGGGGGAAGAGGGTAGGGGGATGTAAAGGGGAGAGGGATTCACAAGCTGAGGTTGCGACACCATAAGATGCACTGGGTACTAAAATGAGTAAGGACGCCACACAAGATGTCATGGTGAAACGTACCCAGGGCGAAAAACTCCATATACACAGGAATCCCACGCGCCGACGCCACACCGCCGATGCCGACGCCTACGCCCGAGCCAGGCCTAGTAAAGGGAGTGAAGAGGACCCAAAAGGCAAGGGGAACTTGAAGTTGAGGAGAAACTAGATATGCTTGAAGGTTGCTTGAAGGCGACTTGAATATAAGGGAGTTGGCTTGCAGTCTTGACATCTAGCTTGACGTGATTCGAAGTGAAGACAGCTTGAATCTTGAGAATTTTGCATTTGAGTATGGCTTGGGTCTTGATACCGCTGCTAGCAGAATTGTGTCTTGAGGACCATGCATGGCGCAGAGCTGGTGAGTATGGGTGGCGCAGGGCCGTAACACCGTTTGCAGCTCTTGATAACAGGATAGGGTGGATTGGCGAGGAATGGAGAATGTAGAAGGTCAGTGAGAGCGCTCGAAACACACAGGAGGAAGGGGGAAGATGGCGGGAAAGGGAGAAAGGCGACGACGATCAACACTGGTTTGGCGCCAAACAATCACGCAATGCGCACGTGCGAGCGGACTTGTGATTTTTCGGTGAGATTCCAGAGCTAGTTGCCCATTCTCAAATACACTCCTCGCGAGAATTATCGATGAAGACATGTGATTTAACACCCGGGGCGACTGCGGGCCTGTGCGGGCGGCCAAAGGAAAATTTCCCCACTACTCGGCGCTACTGATCCGTGGGCTGACAGCTATCAGGTACTATTGATTGTCGGCCCGACGCTACCGGAGCTACGAGAGCTACCGAGCGCAATGGAGCAAGAGTGGATGGCTACGAGAGCTATCGGCACTACAGATTTCAACACACAACAACGTACTAAAAACATTTTTCCTGATGACGGTTTGTTCGTTTCCAGTTCAGCCCTTCTCGCAACTAAATCCCAGTACAGGACTGCAATATCACTGCCGCCACTATCCACAGCGTCGAACGGAATACATCCATTGTTGTCAACTCGTCCAAGAGTGGGATGCGTAGCGTGCAATCTATCGACATTCCAGCCATCATGCCGTGCGGCCCATTCTCGATCCCCGTCCGATTCACTCCGCGCACCGTTTATGTCCTTCCATCACCAAAGTCTTGTTATGCATCTCACGGGGCCTTACAATCCCTTGGCGCCGACGGTGCGACACTCCGCGAAGTAATTCTCTCACCCGACGGGCGGTTGGTCATTTCCTCAACATCCATCGACCGCGACCGCGGCCAACATATCTTGGGCGTCGATTCAACCACATCGCATATAGTCCGGCAGCCGTTGAGCACCCTCAGAGCATCATACCACACCTTCTTCGCTGCTGTCCGTCAGAGCACGCTGGCACTAGTACGCGAAGATGATGGTTGCCGCGTCGGTGGGGCAGAGAAATTCCTGGAGCTGTCGCTGCCCGCCGAGCGCATGCCTGTTGTAGGGCGGACTGTCGCATTTGACGATGTATACGGCATTGTACTCACTTTCGAGCAGGGCCGGCTGTTCGTGGTGCAGTATTGAATTTATTTAAGTCATGTAACTGTAAACAGTAAACTAATAAGGTTCATCGCTGGGTTTGAATGGATGGACCCCAAGTCGGCGTGCGCAGAAGCGGCTCGAATGTCAATCACTCACCAAAAGAATAAAACGGAAGGCCGCACCCGGAATCGAACCGGGGTTACCAGAATAAACCAGTTGTCAGAATCTGAAGTGCTAACCATTACACCATGCAGCCGACGAAAATTGATTCAGAGTGGTGTAGTTGCCCCGGTGCGGATACGGACAAAGCGCCTCCGCCTAGTGGGTTCTGTAGATTAGTCAGCACGCTTGTCCTTTAGCTTTGCTTTAGCCAGCCGTACGCCAAGTGGCGGGTCTACACCCCCTTTCCCGAGAGCCATTTCGTCTCCCATTGGAGCGTTTGCATTCTGACTTCATTCATCCAGCAACAGGGCAAATAATCGGACGTGGTGTATCAAAGTGGCGGGTCTGCTTACACCCCCTTTCCCGGGAGCCATTCCGTCTCCCATTGGATCATTTGCATTCTGGCTTCATTCATCCAGCAACAGGGCAAATATTCGGACGTGGTGTGCCAAAGTGGCGGGTCTACACCCTGGGTTAGGGGTCTTTCCCGGGAGCCATCCGTCTCCCATTGGACCGTTACATTCGGACTTCATTCATCCAGCGACAGGGCAAATAATCGGACCTGGTGTGTGAACACCGCGAGGGTATCTGTGCTATTTAACGTCACCTACTCAGTCCAGGGTTCGACCGTGTGTCCGAACAGGGCGCTGGTCTGTCCTTCCTTTTTGTTTGCAAGTCGCCCTGTCAATTCGAACAACGATCAGCACGTCTTTCTCTCTCTCTACTTTGTCCTGACAATGTTTTTAGTACTGCATGTTCAAAGAACGCCGCATCGTCATCCACAAATATCACCGACCGTTTTCTGAGGCGAGTCTGCTACCCGTCGCGAGCTGGCAGCTAGCTGGCAATTCCTCGCCTAATCTACTCAAAATTGGAGCAAATAATCAGACGTGGTGCACCGTCCGTGCACGGAGCACAGTGATGCTATTTGAAATCTACTCGCAGTCCGGGGTTCGACTCCCCGCGTCTGAATACGTCGTTGGAGATATTCCATTTTCTTTTACTTGGCACGACTTGGGTGACGAGACCGCGAGATGTGTGGATGACGTCTTACTGAGCATGGTGCGCCATGGTGCGTCCTTTGCTTTAATTCCCTTCCGCTATGGTGCGGAGTCCTCTACATCTGCTCTTGCGCGGTGAGCTGACGTATTTCTCAGTGTCGTATCTTTTGGATCTGTGTCTCCATTTTCTATCGTTGCCCTCCTGTGTATCTTCCGCGGAGACCGCGGAATCCATCGCCCCGCCGGCACCAGCCGCTTCATCGACCGAGTCTCTTTCTTCTCATGCGTGCACGCCCATTCAGACTCTGATATCCCCCTTCAGACCGACTTTTAATCTGGGCATAAAAGAAAGCAGGGAATCAGACGTGTTGTACGGACCACGGCGAGGCTATCTGAGAAAGACGTTTACTCGTTACCTCGCAGTCTGGGGTTCGACTCCCCGCGTCTGAATTCGCTCGATCGATGTGCCCTTTTCATCCTCAGCTTTAATGTGGTCTGCAGGACTTCATACTTATCTCTCAATCGGCTCATTGCAAACCGCGCGCGCTGAGCGCTGATAGCCCGTCATCGTTGTAAGTAAATTCCGTGTAATGATACCTACTTACCTACCTACCTACCTACCTTTTCCTCAGGATCTCATCTGATCTCATTCAATTTTCAAGGTCGTCAGGCACCCGAGTCATCAAGATTCGAGACATCGGCATCCAGATTAAGTTGGTCGCCCTAGTAATTTCCGTTGGCCTTTCCGCGAAAATGACGACTTGAGATCTGCCATGATCAACAAGGATCTGCCATGATCAACCGTACTGCACAAATAGCAAGCTGTATTTACCCTCTGCTCAGACTCTGTCCACATTCCCACTGTCCCTACTTCTGCAATATGTCTCCGCCCTGGACTAACCTGGCTGGCCTGGCGATTGGAGGACCCCTCTATGGCGTTTATTTCGTTCTCTACATTCTTTCAACCTACCTTCTCCTTCAACGTTCGAGCGGAACGCATGCAAGCCCTGTCTACCGCTCGACCATTTTTGTTTCGGGACTGTTCCTCTTCGTTGCCGTGACGGGGGTGAGCAATTTTAGTGCCCACTGTTTAACCCGCTGATATAGCAAATTAGAATTTTGTGTTGACAGTTGTGAGGGCCTTCCTTGGCTTCATCGTTGTTGAAAACGGGACTGCGGCCGCCGCCTTTTTCAACGACAACAGCCAGATCACAACCACGGTTCAAAATGTTTGCGCTGCATTGGCCATCCTGATTAGCGACAGTGTGATTGTGCGTTCAATCATGCTCATACCGCGAGCCGGCGCTCTGACGAGGGCAGATATACCGACTCTGGATCGTTTGGTCGCGCAATAAATATGTGATCATATTGCCAATCCTGACTCTGTTTGGTCTCATGGGTAAGTCGTCGCACCCTCCATGTCATGCTCTTAGAATAAATAACGCGTTCTCGCAGTGGCCTTGGTCTTGTCGGTACAGACCACTACACATGTGAATAGCATCGCTGAAGACAAGGGACTCACGCCTGGCCTGATTTTCACGCTCGTGTATGTCCTCTTTTTTTTTTTTTTTTCTTTTCGTGGCCGCTACTGATCCTGCATTGCAGTACCAACCTTTACTCCACGGGTATTTAGTTACATCCTAGAATCTACGTCGCGCAACTGCAACTAATTCCAGGACTTATTTCGTGGAAAATCTGGAACACCACCAAAAACGCTTCAGCCGCCAGTGGAAACAATCTGAGAGTGAGCTGCTCCAACATCCGTTCCGTCTGCACATTGCCTAACAGTTTCCGCAGCATTTCCTCTCCATCCTCGTCGAAAGTGCGGGAATCTCCACGTTCGTCTGCCGAAGTTTGCTCCTCCCATTATCTTATTCACCTTGCAGGACATGGGCCACCTTCTACATCGTGACCCACCAAATCAACTCTGACATTCAATTTGTGGCGCTCATTCCACTCCCTGCCGTCGCCGGCATAGCAAACGCACTCATCCAAGCCCGCATTGGGATGGGGAAGACGGTCGAGCGGACCGCCCCGTCTTCTTACCCGATATCCAGCTCTGTACTGCACTCTACGAGGGGCGGGGGCGCCGATACTCTCGTAGGCCGGAGCGACACGTTCGTGAAGCCGGAGCCGTTTTAACTCGGTTGTAAGTAGGGGCGCGGAGAAGTGGTTCAAATTCAATTCTAAGAAGTCCACAAGTTGTACTTTATCCGGCCAAGTGCCATTTTTCGGGCCCAGCGCCGTGCTTTGTATTTTGTAGTTGTTAAACTGGGATCAATGTTGTTGTACAGGGTTAAATTTCACGACGGATATGGGGTCAAGTCATAACCACTTCCAAACATTACCGGACAATGAACGACCAGGGATGAGTGAGTTCAGGTTGGATTGAAGAACTCGAAGTAAAAATCGAAGACAAGCAGAATGGTCCTTAGATCATGGGGACATCCGGTGGGATACGCCGAGCCTTCAAGTTACTTCCGCCAAGTCTTGGGTCCTGATGGAACAAACATTGTGTTGCAGCTGCGTCGGGTGCGATGTTTCTGAGAGCGCCTTCATGTTTTCTCGCGAACAAGCTTCACACGAGCAGCTTGCGGGCCGAAAATTTTGCCCAATGGGTTTGAGGCAGACACAATCCTTTCCCTTGGTTGTATTCTGCGCAGATGAACTGAGCCTAAACCGTGGGAGGAATCAGTCAAATGTCCAAGTGGTTGTCAAGGCCGAATGCAGTTTCCGCTCCACTCATGGCCTCAGGCTTGGTGCTCACTCTGGAGCTACCTTCGATCCTTCCTTTCTCCGTCCGTGGGCTGGTGAAGTTGATTTCAAGGTTTAAATTTCAACGTAAACGTTGGTCAATATGATTCAGCCGTCATGTTCAATTGACTCTCGAAAACCTGATCTTCCTTTTCAAGCCTGGTCAGTTGTCAGTTGTCATTTGGAGTAAAAAACAAACAAAAGAACTCCGTGATAATCGAGTTGGCCAGAGTCATGAGTATAAGTGTACATGTACCAGAGTATGGACAGCAGGTCCGAAGGGAAGTCAGCTGTAATGGCCTGATGGTCTAGTAGTATGATTCCTTGTTAGGGTGTAACAACCGGTTTCGAGGAGGTCCTGGGTTCAATTCCCAGTTAGGCCCTTTTTCCCTTCTTTTTGGGTTCGTCGCGTATTATAACTATATCAGTGCGGCCTTGTGACCATTTTACTTACACCACTGCGCTTCCATAATCTTGCCGGCAGCTTATCCGGCGGGATTCCTCGGTTTTGTCCTCAAATTTGTGCCTCGAAGGAGCTGGAACTCAGAGTTCTATTTTTGATGGAGACCCACCGAGATGAGCCTGTTTCACCAACCGTAAATTCGGCCCTTGTTGGGAGGGAGGAAAATGTTCTCTCCAACTTTCCAAGTGGGATGGATATCCAACAAAGCCCTTTCAACAAAAGTTAAAACTGGCCCCTGATTGAGGCCACTTCCGTGCCACTTTTGGCCCAAGTTGAGAGGTTTAGAATTCCTATATCATTTTCTACCACTGATTTATCTAGTTTCTTCGCATATGCGGGGAAGTGTCGAACGTGGAACTTGAACCTGCATTCAGGTTCAGTTTGGTGGTCAAACATGTTTGAACTTTGAACCTCAAAGTTCGGGTGTCTAGCCTCAGTCTAGGTAGAGAGCAGTGGAAGATTGAATCAGTAGATCACATTGGACGCAGCTAGTTGCTCATAGGCCCATAAAAGCTAAAGTTTACATAAACATCCTTGCATTATCGAAGGGAATGCAAGTCTAGTGAGGCGGTTATCTGGCCGAGTCTACTAAGAAACAGTTGCCGAGAATACAAAGACTCCAGTTTCTACCAGTCCGGAATTTTCATCAGGTGTTGGCCAAGGACACGACAGCTTGGGCTAAATTAAGCACGGTGACTCCCATCTCGAGCCTAGTCTGGAGTTGACCGTGCCACCGTGTTCGAGTAGGTCGCTTATTACCAATCTTTTGGCAGGTGATTACAAATCACTTTTCCCGTCCCTTCATACTGCTCCAAACAGCCTCCAGCAGTAAAAGCTCAAACAAATCGGTATACTTCACGACCTTATGAAGGGATCTGCCTCTTCAGATTTTTTTTTTTCTCCGCCTTTAAACTTGAACCAGCATCTCGGCCTTTGGCGTATGCCGTCGGCATGCCGGGCATCAAATCTCGGCATCTTTGTTCTTGAGGCGTAGCAACTAGATTTGGCTGGAGAGAACACTCAGGTCGACGTATTAAGTATCTGGGAGGTCATACATCAATGAAAAATGTGTCGAAGAACTCACCTCAACATCCGAGAAAATTTGTGATTTGTAATAAGCGGGCTAGCGATCAACTGATCACCCTATCCAACAGACTACAACAAACGTGAGGTACGAACGAAGAAATTGTTGTATCATCTGTCTACGAGAGACTATCTCGAGCCCCTCCTTCCATCCTACTTTATGCGTTTTCCGGGATGATGCGGAAGATGTTGTCTTTTGCGCGACGGTCCTTATTCCCTTGCTTACCGCCGTAACTTGTTCCTTCCAGGAGGCTGGGAGCTTCCAATGGCTGCTTCCGTCGCGACACACTGCATAATGGTGCCCTGCGCGGAAGGGGCTCAACGCGATGTACTACGTGGGGTGAGCGTCAGAAATTAATGGAAGGTGAAATCCCATGCACCTTGAGCCCGTTTCTCTTTGCTCGGTTCTGGATGATCGTCTCCGCCTCAGGATACATTCCCTGCAGGTTGAATGTGACCGTGCCGTCGTCGAAAATGACGATATAGGTCCCCTCGACTCCCAAAGCCACGCAGGCCGGCCGCCGGACGTTCATACAGTTCTGGATATTTTCCTCCAGTGCGGGCGGAATGTTCTGCCACGAGCAGCCCGTGCGGGAAAATGAAAAGTAGCTGAAGCCCGGCCCAAATGTTGTAAGGGTGGATTTGTTACTATCCATAAAGCGGCCGAGGCGGGCATAGTTTGACCCAACCGGAATTTGTGCAGGCTTTCGGTAGTTCTTGCCATTCTTGGCTGTCCAGCGCACTATGTACGAGCCTTCGTCCACTGTGAATGCCACATCCCTAGGTGTGTCCATGGCATGTGCGTGGCTCTCATCTATAAAGACACGATACACCGCCGCCGGAAGTGCGTTTTCACTGCTGTGCTTGAACCCTCAGCTCGAGCAGGGACGATCTGACACGGTAATCATTGTTTGCTCACCACACCCATCCGCCTGCGGTAGCGCAAAAGTAAGAATTGTTTGGGCCGAACGAGAATTGGCAGTTCATGCGCCCAGTGTTGCTTGGGGGTGGTGGTACGTGGGCAAGGTCGCTTTTGATGGCGATCCGTGGCCATGTACACAGCTCCTCCGAGTCAACAGCATTCGTATTAGGCGCTGTCAGCCATGGTCCGAAGTCTTTATTTGTATCCATCCCATATTTAATGATAAATTCCTTGGCATCCAAGTCACATAAAGTCACCTCGACTTGTTCATTTGGAAAGTTGGAACACGGACGTGCAAGTCCTGCCAAACATCATGATTGGCATTTGTGCAACTTGAAACAGGAGATTTTCAGGTCTCGACTCTTTCGACCCAAACTCGGCACTCGTTCGGTGGAAGTGGCTGTCCGGCGCGAAACACATCACTTCTCTGTCAAACTGCAAGTCAAGGGGTGCTTGATATCTAGATCCGGGTAAATTCAGCGCCATCATACTTGGGCATTAAATCAGGGAGGCGGATCATGAGCTGCGAGAGCCCAATTGGGATTGAAGGCAATTGCTTCAGTCTTGTAATCGCTACGCCTGGCTACTACCAGAGGTGAAGGCAATATACTACACCTACGGGTGACTGCTCACACCGCCTCATGGCTTGCTTGGACCACACACGACAACTTGGAATTCCCACCCACTCGAGTTTGCCCGATTAGGAAACGACATTGCCTCATTTGGATTTACTTCCAACAGCTCGCTACTCAACAATTCCAGCATTTACGACGACTTGTATGATGCATCAGACGGGCCAGGACGGCAACCAGGCATGCCAGGCACGCTCGGGCTTTGCGGGAAGACCTGACAACACGGACGGTTTTGACTTGCTGACTCACGTCAAATCTGAGCCCCCATATAACCTTACAAACGACTCTTGGGCGACCCTCAAAGGCAGGATAGCTGTATCTGCGACCAAGTGACCATCCACCCACGTCCTATCCACTGTTATATCCCATTCCACCACCTTCCGACAACTCGGAACGTCGCAAGTCCTTTACAAATACTCGGAAACGGCGGCATCTCGGAGTTTCAACACCCAAACAGATGTTCTGAGTGCTCGGGAAGCTCAACATCCGCGAATATCAACGTCTGGGAGCTCAGAAATGGCAAGAAAGGGGGAAAGAGGCTCGAGGAGCATGTCACATGTGGAACGAGGCTGTGGACACTGACGGGACGGACAACGTGACTGGTTTCAAAAAGGTATAAAAGGCGCTGGGTGAATTGAGGGTAGTCAGTGAATTACTTGTAGACTTTCCGACTCAGTTCCCAGTCAGCTACCACAGGGAGACAGTTCCAGTCGAGGACTCAAGTCCAACACTGAGTTCTTATCCTGACCTTATCTCTATCCCCCAATTACATCCTCGAGTTGACCACCAACGCACTTGTTCGTCGCCACCGCCAAGGGACATCGTCTCAAGGATTTGCCTCTCATTTATACACCCGTGAATACTGACTACAGGTTACCGGACGCCGCCGACGTACCTTCCAAGTACTCGTAAACCGCCTTCGACCCATCCCGAGCACTCGGATCTCGCTCCCAGAGGCGTTGAAGGACACACACACACACACCTTCGACTCTCAACCGACACACACACCCGGTATTAACGAGGCAGATCACCTACAGCCTTACGATCTGTTATAAACCAGCCTTAAAAGACCCTAGAGGATGAACCAGCCACTTTGTGATCCCACAAATTTGCCTAGTGGCACCGCGGTCCTTATCACATTGTAGCCATCACTATGATCTCCGTAGCTGTCTATAGCACTCAGTACACAGTAGGCTCAAGTAGCTGCCCCATAGTGCACAGTAACTCGTGATAGCTAATAATATCACAAATAGTAGGTGTGGAAAAAATGCATTTATTCATTTACATGTAGACTACAAGCCTCTGCAAGGATACAATGAGCATAAAGGGGTACGTCCCTGGCGTATAAGAGCTCAAAAACTGGTTTTTTTAAAAACAGAATTATGCAAACAGCTGTAATGTAAACTATGAACCGTTTTCACAAGCCTGGATGAGTTGCTCAAACTCTTCTGCCTCCTTTGACTGATTGAGCTTTTGATATGTAGATGCTAAATGCTGCATTGCCAGGGTACTATGTGGATGCCGGTCCCCCAAGAACTGCCTGCGCTTTTCAACCACCACAACCTGAAGCTCATGGGCCTCCTTGTACTTGCCTAGGTTATAGTGTGTTGCAGCAAGATTCCCCATGGCCCACAAGGTTTCGGGGTGATCTTCGCCCAAAATCTTGGTCCGCTTCTCAAGCACCACAACCTGAAGCTCCTGGGCCTTCTTGTGTTCTCTCAGGTTACTGTGTGTCAGAGCAAGATTACTCATGGCTATTAAGGTATACAGGTGATCTTCACCCAGAAGGTTGATCCGCTTCTCAAAGACCACAACCTCGAGCTCCTGGGCCTTCTTGTACTCTTCCAGGCTATTGTGTGTCATAGCAACATTCCCCATGGCCCACAACGTTTCAGAGTGATTTTCTCCTAGAAGCTTGGTCCGCTTCTCAAGCACCACAGCCTGAAGCTCTTGTGCCTTCTTGTACTCTCGTAGGTTACGGTGTGTCGCAGCAAGATTCCCCATGGCCCTCAAGGTTTCAGGGTGATTTTCTCCCAGAAGATTGGTCCGCTTCTCAAGCACCACAACCTCAAGCCCCTGTGCCTTCTTGTACTCTCCCAGGTTGCTGTGTGTCCCAGCAAGATTCCCCATGGCCCACAAGGTTTCAGGGTGATCTTTTCCCAGAAGCTTGGTCCGCTTCTCAAGCACCACAACCTCGAGCCCCTGTGCCTTCTTGTACTCTCCCAGGTTATAGTGTGTCACAGCAAGATTCTCCAAAGCCAACAAGGTGTTTAGGTGATCTTCTCCCAGAAGCTTGGTCCGCTTCTCAAGCACCACAAACTGGAGCTCTTGTGCCTTCCTGTACTCTCCCAGACTTTGATATGTAACTGCCAGTCGGTGTATGACCTCCAGGCTAGCTAGATGCTCTTCTCCAAAAACCAATCTGTATTTCTCAAAGGTCTGCTCTATGAGATCTTGTGCTTCCTTGAGTTTGCCTGCACCCAAATATATGCCCCAAAATGCAGCTTTGAAGTCAGCCCCCACATTGGCATCCAAAGGGGCAACAAAGTCAACATGTGGCATCAATCTCAGAGAAGAGAGAATTATATCATGGTCTGGGATCTCTGAGATAGACATTCCAAGTATGGATCTGACACACAAGCGAGAGGATCCTTCATCAACAAGAGTACTCCGACTCCAGGCATGGACCAGTGGATGAATAGAAAACATTTTTGTTGCTGCATCAAAACTGATCAATGAGTAGGACTTGATCTCATTGGTAATACCCAAAAATTTGAGAGAGTTCCATTCCCCGGTGGATCCTATAAAATGAGACAGAAATTCAAGTGGCTCCTGCAACTCCTGTTTGGGTGGCAACCACACTGGGAAGCTGTATTTTGATGCATTGCTAAACATGTCTTCCGAAATCCCGGTGTAATGAAGCAAAGAGCAAAGCTGCAACAGGCTAGCTGCTGGCTGACTGAGCCGGTCAAAGCTGATTTGCCATGTTGTGTAAACTGTGCATGCATAGCGATCATGAGACTGCTCTGGTTTTTCACTGAGAAGTTGGGCTCTATTCTGTGTGTACAGCACCAGGTAACCGTTGATGTCTTCCGACTTGGAAATGAATGCCCCTGCTTGAACAATTGCTAGGGGGAGATAAAATAACTCCTGTTGAAAAATTAGGATTCCCTTCATGATACATCACCAATTCTCTGACCTTGGCAATTTTGGCAGCAACCTGAAGATCTCCTTCAGAAGTTTCTTTGGCTGCACTCCGAAGCAAGAGGGTGGTTGCATCTGATTCTTCCATGCCAGACACGGGAGAGTGTTCACCATAAGTTCGAAGTCCAGGATTGCGAGAGGTTATGATGATGTTCCCATGACCACACTGCGGAAGGAAGAGATTGAGGTTGATCTTGGGGTCATCAGCATTGTCGAAGAACAAGAGCCATCCCTTCTTCAATTGAAGCCACTTCAAAGCATCTTGTGCAGAGTCACCAACCCCTTTGAATACAGCTATGTTCTTTAGGGCTGTTTCAATTGTGTTCAGTGTGCTAGCATCAACAAGAAAGGTGTCTGAGAAACTGTAACTTGGATTTAGCTGCACTCACTCTGATTTAAATATGCAACCTACCTGGTTGAGGATTCCTGTATGAATTTAAGAGCAATTTGAGTCTTCCCGGCCCCACCTAGGCCATGTAGGACATAAATAAGTTGTTTTCCTGAGTCTGTAGTAAAGAACTGGTGCATCTTGTCCAAAATTGTCTGTCTGCCTTGAAAAATCCGAGATGGCGGGGGACAGTTATTGATACTCTGAGCCACAGGAGCCCCAGTGAAACCTACACATCTTGAACTTCAATCTGTAACGTACAGAAGTTGAATGAAACCTACTGGGACCTGTCACAACGGCGTGAATCTCATCTACCTTGAGATTTGTATCCACAACTGTGAAATTTGTGTTTATAGCTGCCATCAGCTGAAAACCCGTTAGATGAGTGGGTCATAGTAAATTCGGAGATACTTGCCTTAAGTTTTGAACATAGTCCTTGAATTTTCTGCTGATATCCGGCAATTTCATCTGTGATGCTGCTTGACTTGACAAATTCTTTGACTCGTCCACGAAAGCCTTTTGATTGGTCCTGCAAATTTTGTATCACAAGGACTACAGCTTCAAGATAGCTAGTGAATTCAATGGCCTCAATTTGAGAAACGAGCAAGTCAGATCAGTACTACACCTTTCGAGTTCCTCGCACAGGGCTTTGAACTTGACAGCGGCAGTATTCCCATGGGTTACAATCTGGTCGTGAAGAATTATCATGATTTCCGTTGTACTGGTACACAGCTCTTTCAGGTCCTCGCGATTCCTCTTGACTTTCTGGACCCCACCCAACATGAGTGAAATAACATCTGATAACTAGACACATACCTGAACTGTCTCCAGAAGGACAAGGACGGTCTCAGAGACACCCTTGATGTAAGGAAACGGAACACATTCTGCGGCCGCCGTGATTGTCTTGGCGGTGAGGATTGCTGGTGCCAACCAATCTGACTTTGGTTTGTCGGAAGCCTTCTTTCCTCCTGTTGGTTGAGGGGCTGAAGGTCCAGAATTGAGTGGAGAGATGGTAGACATGGAGGAGGATAAGGACAAGTAACAATGTGGAAGCGGAGTCGAGGCTCAGGCACAGCCAGGCACAGCATTGCCAGCTGACTCCAGTGCCAAAATAACCGAATAGATGGGGGCCTCTTTGATCCGCTACTTCCCATTACTTACTGATCCTGTGATTCGAGCTGTGATGCGCTGATTATGCTCTGAACAAAGACAAGAGTGTCAGTAAGGTGGATGAGCAGCGAAAGAAAGCAAGGGTTTCAAGAAGGAGTGGCCGAGTTGGGCCCGGGATGTTGGAATATCAACCGAATCAGCACCCGGCCCACCGCCGCCGCCACATTGCGGGCTGGTTACTGGTGTTGTGGGTAAATTCGTCAGCGAAATAATAAAATCCCAAAAAGGAAAGAGGGAGAAAGAAGAAAGAAGAGAGGAAGAGAATTCACACCTGCGGCTACAAATTTCGGTTAAAGATCAGAATGTATCTATACCTTCACCTTTGTGACCTCAAAACAATTTTTTCGGGCCTGCGGCGCGGGGTTTGAGCCAACTGGCTTTAGCCGACATGCTGTCAAGAAAATCGTGGGGAATTGCCATTTTGAATTAAACCGGTCGGGTATTGATGGGTTCCCGCCGCCGGTCTCGTGGTTGATGAAGATGCTGGGTGGCTTAATCGAGTTTAGAATTTTTTTACAGTAGTCTAATATCGCGGGAGATTGGCCGGCCCGTCTTCACCCTCTCCCTCTTTCCTCTTTGCATCACCCTGACGTCGCGGCGCCGGGCGCTCTTCACAAAACACGGGGTGCGCTGCCTTTCCTTTCTTGCATCACCTTGACGTCGCGGCGCCGGGCGCCCTTCGCAAAACACGGGGTGCTCTGCCGTGCTCTGCGTCACTCCTGGCCGGCACATTCTCGCCACTAATGTTTTACAGGATCGATCGGCAGCACCGATGTGGATCAGGAGTCTCCGTAGGGTCCTGGATCCTCTCTGTCTTCCACCCTCGTGTAACCGCTCGAGGATATCTTTCTGTTGCCCACCATCCCGCATCCTGTACATCAGCAAACCCTGGGTTTTGCTGTAGTTGCTGTAGTTGCTGTAGTTGGCCATAGTTGCCATAGTTTTGGGCCCAACTGTGTAGTGCTCTGTAGTTTGGCAGTCTCACTATGTAGTTCTGCATAGTTTTTGGGCACTCTACATATTGCCATATAGTTCAGGTAAATAAATACCCTTCAGTTTCAGGCTTTGTAACCTGGTTATGAACGAGCAGCTATATTGAACCAAAGTGGTATTCAACATTTGTCCTCTACAGTAGCCGAAAGTAATTTTAAATCTTCAAACCGCCGGCTCTGGGAATGTATTTTGCGTTTTCTACCTTAACTAAGCTGTTTAAGGGGAAATCACTTCAGACAACTCTTGTAGCCCTTTTCGAGCTCTACAAGTTTGGTTTCGGGTCTATTTTTAGACATGTAAATATTTTAGACCCATCCTAGGTTTGAGAACCCTCGAGCATGCTAACATGTTGTATACACCTCTAAATCGCGGTAGTAGCAAAGAGGTTGGACGAGAAGCCAACCTAAAGGCACATTGGGTTGGGATCAGAGGGGTCATACCTATCCTATTGGGATGCTATGTGGACAATGGACTCATGGCTTAGTTGGTAATGCGCTAACATGTGAATTTTGGTCGAAATCCGCGAGGTCGCCAGTTCGATCCCCGTAGTAAACACACTTTATTTAATTACCGTCGCTTCAAATAAATACCTAATATAATATAATGTAGTGTACTACACTGGTAAGTAACCGTTCAGATGGACTCTAATGGCATTGAATGTATCCTAAGTAATACTTTTCTTAATCTGAGCGGCTGAATTATAGGAAACTACATAGAACTATGTAGTGCTCCCTCCAAACTATGGAGAACTATGTAGTACACCCTGCAAACTATAGAGAACTATGTAGAGGGTACCCTTGCTATGGAAACTACAGGAGCTATGGCAACTATGGGAACTACATAGCTCTACGTAGCACACCCAGGGTTTGCTGATGTAGTTCACTTGTAACGGAATATGTATAGCTATCGTTTCCCATATACATATTTCATTTGGGGTTGTCGGCTCCCAGCCGGCAGCTGCCGCCTCGCTAATCTTGACTGCTCGGCCGGGTTCGAGTACGTCGGAATTAGAAAGGTAAATTGCTCGGGCCGGCGGAAGCCGATGCACAATCTGTGCAAACAACGCGTCCCAAACACGTCAATTTTCGATGTGCCAAACGGCGTACTCACGCGTACAAGTGCGTTAAATTATGTATATCTGATCCCGATGCCAATGTAGTGTTAAAGGCAACTCGTAGGTGCCGGTCTTTGTCAATACTTGCTCCAAATCGTCCAGGGAGTTGGTCCCGATTGCCCAAAAGGCACCTCAAGCTGATAATAATGCCGCAGAGGCAGTGCAAACGAGCTCGGGTTAAAAGCCTCAGGGATCCCAGCAACCCGTTCTAAATCGAACCAGCCTAAACTTGAAGTGTCTTTTGGTGTAAATATGCGGCGCCCCATACACAGTCAGACCTGTCAAGAATAGATTCCACGTGAACGCGCCGAATTTACTGCGTATATCGTTGGCATAACCCAAAATCTTCAGTGATTATTGTTAAATTCTCAGGTGCACCATCGATTTTCCCGAATGGAGGCCCGTAAATATTATCTGTTTTCTTCCTTTTGACTGAAGACTTCAAGTCGGGCATCTCAAGCTACAATTCAACTCTTGGATTACAAAGCATCTTTCCTAACACACTGCCTTACACAGGCTGTACCCCTTCAAGCTCGGGCCAATTGATCCCGCAACCCAGTCATATCTTTGGTATCAAAGGTCAGGTCTTGGAGTCCAAGGAAATCCTGGATGCCATTCACTGTTTAAACCTTCCGAGTCAGATAAATATTAGCAGAAAATACCCTTCTTTCATCCTTTACCGAATCTAATTGACATGAGCTTTACTGGGAGCATTGGTTCACTACACCCATGGGTTACAATCACAAGCCTTTGATTGCAGCATTTTTTCTCCCTCTGTAGATTTTCCGGACATCTTTTTGTCTGGTTTTGTACCTTAAACGACAACCTACCTGACCCAATTGGAACCTAATATTAATTTAGGTCTCTGAGTTAAGTGAGCTTCAGATCCCCACAGCTGATTTCTCCAACATACAGCTCTGTAAAATACAACTGATGTATGCCTTTCTTTAACTGAGGCTCATATCGTGTCTATACTGTTAGGTTTGACCCTCCAAACTGAATTTGCTGAAAGTTCGCAATCTCTGTGCCCCAACCGTGCCCGTCACTCAATTCCTCTCAAATCAAATCAGTAAATTAAAAAACTTGTAGGAAACATACAACAAGGCCAAGTCCGGAGTTCCAAAACCTCAAAAATGAACCTACTCCTCATCTTTCCTTCCGTTCCACTGGGTGCACGCTACCGTTTGCGGGCCCCGCAAATTGAAAGCAAATTGAAAGCAAATTTATTATTTGCGCCTCATTTACTTCTCATTTGCGGGGTCCGCAAATGTTGAATTTGCTTATCACTTGCCGATCATTTGCTTATCATTTGCGGGGCCGGCAAATTTTAAATTTGCGGACCCCGCAAATTGAAAGCAAATTGAATGGCCAAACAATCCGAAAAGGCAATAAAATCTCAAAAAGGGAAAAAACCCTTTGATATCTTAACATCTCAGCATCACAAGGTCTTGGCTTGAGAACGCCAAGACAATTTTATTCTCTTGTATTTCTATTTCACTACAGAACTTACATTTCCCACAGTTCCTTCCCGCCCGAGCGCGCGCCCACGCCCACAGATTCGTGCACACCGACGCCTTCTATGTGCTTACTTCCCTCAAGTCCCAATCCCAATCCCTCTACCCTGTAGACATACGTACGCAGACGCAGCACTACGTACCCCCCCCCTCCGAATAAACCCATCCCCACATTGTTCTCGAAGAGATTATCTGTGGCATTCAAGTTCTCGTTAGCAATGAGGCCTTGAGAGAATCAAAGGACGCGGCGTACCTGTACTCGGGGCAAATGCTATTGACAAGAATCGAAGTCGGAAGTCGAGCGCACCCATCTTAACAGGAATTCAGGCGCAGCCGATTCGCGGAGTACATACTAGTCCTAGCAGAATTTAATTCCCTCCCTCCCCCTCCTTGCAAAATATATGGATGTACGCCAACAAATTCGAATCCGAATTGCACGTCGGTGGTGCTGGTGGTGCGCAGTGACCAGTGGCTGGGATTCTTTAAACAGCTGTTGCGGCTGCTGGTGGTGCTGCCCTAAGCCCCTGGCAGGTGGTAGACAGCGCCGGGAGTGCCGGCGGCGACTTGTTCTCCTCCCCATCAAGGCGTCAAATATTAGTGAGCGGCGACGAGTTGACCGAGTCCCCGCCGGACTGCGAGAACGTTGAGCACGTCAATGACGCGAGGCTTTCCTCGTCGTACTCCTCGAACGACAGGTCCGCGGAGGACGTCGACGTGGGCGAGAGCGGCGGGGACTGCCCGATGTCCTGCAGGAACGACAGCAGCAGCGGCGCGGGCGCGTACAAGTCGATGGGATTCTCCTCGATGGCGCGAGTACTGCTGCTGCTGCGGGTGCTGATTTGGCGCGGCGACGTCTGGTAGATGAGGGGATTGGGGTAGCTTTAAGTGACATGAGCGACACGCAACGTAAAGGTGAAATCCGAACAACGTACCCCGGTGTTTGAGACCAGCTCGAAGCGCTTGAGTTTTGCGAACGGTTGCATGTCAGATTCAAGCGCGGTCGTGACAGACATACGGGTGGAAGAAAGGGAGAGGGCAGCAGAGACCTGAAAGTCATCAATTCACGTGTGGGCGTTACGGGCGCTCGTCCGAATCGGTGGGCACGCTCACACCGCATCCACCAGGCAATCGTGCCCATCGACTGGATCCCCACCCCACCCAGTCCGATGCGCACACCGTTCGCAGCCCAACGTCGATGCGACATTTATATGGCGCGCTGAGACGGCGCAACACCAATTGTGTCGCAATCGGGCTATTTTAAGCTTTATGAGCACTAGTTGGTGCTAGGGGACTCAGGCTATAAACTAGCTTCTGGCTGCATTATTGACTAGTGCACCAGACCTCTGTTCGGTGATATAAAGGAGAGTCAGAGTGAGCTCCGACTGCTGGCTGTAGTATTCTGCACAGTGCTAGGCGCGGTTACAAGCGTTACACTGGACAGGTACACTATCAAGGAGATGGACCAAAGACCTAGGCATTCAACAGGGATTGTAATCCAACCAGGAGAACCAATGACTGCACAGAATAAGTCCGAAGGGACTTAACAAGCGGGCTAGCCAGCCAAGAGACAGGATCATGCGTACTAGCACCTCGTTTATCGAGCTAGCTATCGCAGTTGACAGTGGAGCTATTACCTTTGAGTGCCTTGAGCCTCAGGTATTATTCAGAGCGAGTCCTAGCACTTGGATTCAAAGTAGAGATGTGTTGGCTGGTGCTAGTGCTTCAGCAATTGCACTAGCAAGGTCACAGAGGGATATGAGGCTTAGAGAATGATCATTGAAGTCGACTAGCTGTACTAGCATGCTTGGTTTACGAGGCTAGCGTGGCTAGCGTACCATAAATGCGAGCTAGCTCGACTCTGATCTGTTCCTGAGATGGCAATGGTGACATGTTGAGGAAGTCGAAGTGGACAATCCAACATATGAGCAGGTGGAGTCATTTCGGAGTTAAGGGCTAAGGCTCCGAGTATTTTCGGAGTTATGCACTCTAGGCTCCGAGGTGGAGTCATTTCAGATTCTGATGTCATGGGCCTAGCCTAGCCAAGGCCTAGCGAGGGCCTAGCATCGTTCTGGACCGTTCTAGGGCCATATTGGACCCGGAATTGGACCCGGACTTCGGATAAATGGCCAAGGTCGTCATAGCAGTTGACAGGTGGATGAGGAATCACCCCGGCATAATTAGTAGATAGTGTTTATGTCATGGACTTCTGAGTAGTATATAAGGACCCAGAAAACACCGCTAAAAGCCAGTTCATGCCCCGCTCATCGCTCAGTCGATAAGGGTGTGCTCAGGCCAGTCGAAGCGGAGATAAAGTACCTTCTCTGTTGTAGTCCAGTCTTTAAGAATCGCAGCGTTGTTTGTTGGATCCAGAAGTAACTGTGTGAACCAATAAGTCGAAGCTTCGCGTTGGGAGTTTGTGAGCGGTGCCAATCTCCACGTATAAATCAGGACCGAGAGCACAAGAGTTTAAGTTTGAGAGTTGCGGCTAGCTTTGTGGTGGACTTCAGTGGTAGCTACGCATTGGGTGACCAGGAAACGCCTCCCGTAAAACGGACCACGCCCGGCACAGCACTTTGGTAGAACTGCCAGTCGATTCATTGACCGACTAGTTGAGCTAAGAGAATACTCGGGGTCCTTA
The DNA here is from genome assembly GCA_029233265.1 of Mycena alexandri. Taxonomy (NCBI): domain Eukaryota; kingdom Fungi; phylum Basidiomycota; class Agaricomycetes; order Agaricales; family Mycenaceae; genus Mycena; species Mycena alexandri. Next base: position 104,392 of record JARJCM010000205.1, read on the forward strand.
ATAAGCCCAAGTGTAACAGAAAAGAGCTTGGATTCAGAGGAGTCTAAGTCGGCCGTTAGCAGCATTTAGCTAGCCAAGCCATAGAGGAAGTGCAGGAGAAGCAGCATAGTCCATTAGTGGAAGTTTTCAGATAGACACTTCATTTACCTCGCCTAGGACGACTGCACTTTGTGCGTCCGCCTAGTAAACATCCTTATCACCCCCAAACCTGTACATCCCAACCTTGGGAAGTCTTGTTTCGGAACGTCAAGGGTAGCTAGCGAATAGTGTGGTGTTTGTTTAGTTGGGATAGTTGAGGCCATAATTCAATTCTCGTTGTGCTAGGAATCCAAACCAGTAGTCGCATACTACGGCTCGGACCCGAACTCACTGAGGAAGACGCGCTTAGTCTTAGTGAAGTATAAGTAGGGGATTTGGTGTTGTGTTAGGTTTTGTGTGTGGTGTGTTAGTGTTCAGCTAGCCCGCATTCAGAGCTTATTTAGCCCATTTTCACTGTTAGCGCATCTTGCCCGTTTCATCTGGAGCCCACCGCGAGGGTCCAGTTTTGATTCTAGTGCAATAGAGATTGTTGGTGGTTCAAATTGAACAAAAAGACGGATACCAAGCTTTTTGAAAGCTTACCAAGAGAAACAAGTACCTCAGGGGAACCCTTTCTCGAGTCAAGAAGTTGAGGAAGATTCCTGGCTTGCAAACCTGAACAATCTGCAAGTTGGAAGGAGTTGGAAAGAGAGCATCTTCAAAGTTACCCAGAGTCGAGCTCTCAAACCGATTCCAACCAAACAGAGGACGTTCAGCGGTGGGAGAAGGATATTCACCATCGTTGAATTGGTTCTGAGGTCTCTAGTGTGTTCAATAGGGAAGACAAAAATTTTGTTGGAAGCAGCCTTTGCTCAACTTGAAAAATTGTAATCCTGTTGCACTTGAACTTCAGTTTCGAAGATTATGGATGTCCTAGCTGCACTTAACTGAGTAGTTGATCAAAGAACGTCTTCGAAGCAACCAGAAGAAAAACTGGGTTGGTCCAGGGTCAGCATTTCGAACTTGCGGCCTTTGGCAAACAAAAATCCTGCATTAGACAATTTCATGCAGCTAGCTCTGTAACGGTTGAACCAGCCATTCAGATGCAACTTGTACTGGTCAACTATGTGCAAGCCCTGCAAAGGGAAAATGTCAATCCGATAAATCAGTTGGTTCCACGCTGGTTAAAGTCGAAGCTTCCTAAAGATTTGGGATGTAGAGTTGGGTTTGATAATGGCCAGGATATGAGCCAGAAAAACTTGCACTACAGCCTGGAGATTTTGGAGGATGGAGGTGGTTTTAGGATCACTTCAAACGGTCCTATAATGTGAATGAAATGTCAGAACGATGAGGTTCAATGGGCAAGACCTTAATGCTTAAGTTGAATCGAAATGTAATGGCACTTCGTTGAAGGGTTGAATAGAAGGCATTGAGATGAGTTCAAGAATGGTTGCAGCGCATTTTTTTTCCCTGTGAAAATAAGGAGAAACGAGCCTAAACTATGATCCTTGCTCACAGGAAGCTTGGTGAAGTTGCAGATGTATTGAGGAGAGATTGGTCGGACACTTGAGATATGGCATGGAATATTGGTTTAGCTTGAAGGAAAGACAGAAGTCATCGTACAATTGGTTTAGAAACCCCGCTGCGTTCGCTATTTTGGATAGTGGTGTTAGTGTGTGGTTCTGATTAGTTGAGATTGCGACGATTGGTCTTGCCTAGCAGTTCAAAAAGTGCTAAGCAAAGTCTGAATGATGTTAAAAAAAACTCAACATAAAGTAAGACTCTTGTGCATGGTTGAACCAACCAATATCCAAGCGCTAGGGAGTGTCAAATCGAAGCTAGTAACTGGTTGAACGGAAGAATTGAGTTTTCAGGCCATGATGAACCTAAACTGGCTCAATCAGCGACGGTTGAGTATACAGTGAAGGGGAGAGGCCGAAAATTAAACCACATGCAAGGAGAGGTCAATTATCCTTGTGGTTATACATTCTGGGGTTCGATTTAGCGAAGACTTGATGGCCATTAAGAAGTAATGTTGTGAGATCGGTCTGCACTAGCGGTTCGAAACTGCGAGGCATAAAACTGAATAGTGTTGAAGTAATTCGGCATGGAGTAGGGCATTTGTGCACCCCGATGTTTGAAGGCTAGCAGCATCAGGTCGAAGCTAGTAGCTTGTTGAAGGCGAGAATGAAGTTCTCTAACCATTCGGAACCTGCACTGATGCAACTGGAGACGGTTGAATGTACAGTAAAGGGTGAAGGGCGGGGAGATAGTCAAAATTCATGGAGAAATTTAATTATCTGTGAAAATTGAACATTCTGCAGTCTCAACTAGTGAATAATCGAAGAGCAGTAAGCAACTCGCGTTGGGAAGTACCACAGCATGAGCAGCGAAGATTGAGTGCAGTTGAATCTGTTGAATGGGCAGCATTCGAGGCCTAGTTCATTCAGAATTCCAGCTGACAGTTGGGTGAAATGTAGCGCTAGGTTTTCTGGTCAATATGAACCGGAACTGACTCAACTACGGTTGATAGTTCAGTGAAGGGGAGAGGCCACGAAAAATAACTGAAGTTGGGAAATGCAATCGTCAGGCTACTGGGAACTTGAACTGAATCAACCGGGGACGGTTGAATTGTTTCAGTGAAAGGGAGAAGTCTGAAAATGAAGCGTTGTATTCAGGGAAATGACAATTATACTTGAAACCCAGCATCGATTCAACTAGCAACAGAGCATGTGAAGCAAGTCTTGTGGACTGTTGAACAGGCATTATTTGAAGCCTGGTTCGTTCAGAACTCAAGTGTGTAGCTGGTTTGAATTAATGGGATGGAAAATGAACTGTACAGACATACTTGAAGGTTCAACCAGTGAGAATGCGAACACAGTAACTGAAATGTGGTTGAGCTCGTCTCACCATGTAGTAAGACATGTGTGCTCGCTGTAGTGGCAGTTGCTCGAATGCTGGCTTGAGGAAATTCCAAGCTAGTGTGGCAAAATGAAGAAATGAAGTAGTGGTTAAACTTCATAGATATTGCAGGATAAACTGGTCGGACCATCACATTCACAAACAGACTCAACCGGGGACGGTTGAATTTTTTAGTGAGGGGGAGGAGGCCGAGCCATAATCCATGATAAAACTGTAATATTCTGTGGGTTCAAGCCTATGAAAAGTTTTCGAATTTCTGCTTGAGAGGGTAATGGTTGAAGTGATTGGAATCAAGTTGAGAAAAGTTCGGGTTGAAAAACTCGAAATGAATCCTTGGTTTCTTTCTGAGAGGTTGGTTGTGGACCAACAGAAGCAAGAGAAAAGGCACAAGCACTTAGAGTTGTCCTAGAATGTGGCAGAATCTCGTGAATGGAAGTAAAGTCGGGCAGAAGTTAAGCAGCTAGCTACATGACGAACAGAATCATTGTAGATTACAATGTTCTTGGATGGAAGGGGAATTTTGGATTGGCCAAAGCGGTTCATTATAACTTTCTCTGAAACTCGTTTCGATGTTGCAGCACTCAGCTAGCTTAATGAGAACATCCACAGGAGAAAGGAGCACGCTTGAAGGAATCAAGTAAAGTAGGACACAAGGAGCATGAAAACAGGCAACGGACCGTCTGAGAAATTTCTTGTCCTTGTTGAGTCGAGCTTAGAATAAAGGTGAATGTCAAAGGACGAAATGTAACTTGTCTAAGACTTTGCTGAGAGAACCAAAGACGATATCTGTGGGAAATATCAGTCCAAATAGTTGGGCTTGGAAGTTGAACTGTTGAATGGCATGAATGGGCACACATAAATGAACGTCTGGAGCAAGATATCATTGCTAGGACCACTGAACTCGTGAAGTGCAAGCCACTGACCGGCAATCGTCGTCAACCGGGGACGGTTGAGATTTAGTGAAGGGGAGATGAGACGGCGCAACACCAATTGTGTCGCAATCGGGCTATTTTAAGCTTTATGAGCACTAGTTGGTGCTAGGGGACTCAGGCTATAAACTAGCTTCTGGCTGCATTATTGACTAGTGCACCAGACCTCTGTTCGGTGATATAAAGGAGAGTCAGAGTGAGCTCCGACTGCTGGCTGTAGTATTCTGCACAGTGCTAGGCGCGGTTACAAGCGTTACACTGGACAGGTACACTATCAAGGAGATGGACCAAAGACCTAGGCATTCAACAGGGATTGTAATCCAACCAGGAGAACCAATGACTGCACAGAATAAGTCCGAAGGGACTTAACAAGCGGGCTAGCCAGCCAAGAGACAGGATCATGCGTACTAGCACCTCGTTTATCGAGCTAGCTATCGCAGTTGACAGTGGAGCTATTACCTTTGAGTGCCTTGAGCCTCAGGTATTATTCAGAGCGAGTCCTAGCACTTGGATTCAAAGTAGAGATGTGTTGGCTGGTGCTAGTGCTTCAGCAATTGCACTAGCAAGGTCACAGAGGGATATGAGGCTTAGAGAATGATCATTGAAGTCGACTAGCTGTACTAGCATGCTTGGTTTACGAGGCTAGCGTGGCTAGCGTACCATAAATGCGAGCTAGCTCGACTCTGATCTGTTCCTGAGATGGCAATGGTGACATGTTGAGGAAGTCGAAGTGGACAATCCAACATATGAGCAGGTGGAGTCATTTCGGAGTTAAGGGCTAAGGCTCCGAGTATTTTCGGAGTTATGCACTCTAGGCTCCGAGGTGGAGTCATTTCAGATTCTGATGTCATGGGCCTAGCCTAGCCAAGGCCTAGCGAGGGCCTAGCATCGTTCTGGACCGTTCTAGGGCCATATTGGACCCGGAATTGGACCCGGACTTCGGATAAATGGCCAAGGTCGTCATAGCAGTTGACAGGTGGATGAGGAATCACCCCGGCATAATTAGTAGATAGTGTTTATGTCATGGACTTCTGAGTAGTATATAAGGACCCAGAAAACACCGCTAAAAGCCAGTTCATGCCCCGCTCATCGCTCAGTCGATAAGGGTGTGCTCAGGCCAGTCGAAGCGGAGATAAAGTACCTTCTCTGTTGTAGTCCAGTCTTTAAGAATCGCAGCGTTGTTTGTTGGATCCAGAAGTAACTGTGTGAACCAATAAGTCGAAGCTTCGCGTTGGGAGTTTGTGAGCGGTGCCAATCTCCACGTATAAATCAGGACCGAGAGCACAAGAGTTTAAGTTTGAGAGTTGCGGCTAGCTTTGTGGTGGACTTCAGTGGTAGCTACACATTGGGTGACCAGGAAACGCCTCCCGTAAAACGGACCACGCCCGGCACAGCACTTTGGTAGAACTGCCAGTCGATTCATTGACCGACTAGTTGAGCTAAGAGAATACTCGGGGTCCTTAATAAGCCCAAGTGTAACAGAAAAGAGCTTGGATTCAGAGGAGTCTAAGTCGGCCGTTAGCAGCATTTAGCTAGCCAAGCCATAGAGGAAGTGCAGGAGAAGCAGCATAGTCCATTAGTGGAAGTTTTCAGATAGACACTTCATTTACCTCGCCTAGGACGACTGCACTTTGTGCGTCCGCCTAGTAAACATCCTTATCACCCCCAAACCTGTACATCCCAACCTTGGGAAGTCTTGTTTCGGAACGTCAAGGGTAGCTAGCGAATAGTGTGGTGTTTGTTTAGTTGGGATAGTTGAGGCCATAATTCAATTCTCGTTGTGCTAGGAATCCAAACCAGTAGTCGCATACTACGGCTCGGACCCGAACTCACTGAGGAAGACGCGCTTAGTCTTAGTGAAGTATAAGTAGGGGATTTGGTGTTGTGTTAGGTTTTGTGTGTGGTGTGTTAGTGTTCAGCTAGCCCGCATTCAGAGCTTATTTAGCCCATTTTCACTGTTAGCGCATCTTGCCCGTTTCAGCGCGTCCCCTTCCGTCCCCCGCTGCTGTAAACGTAGGTATACCACCGCCACGACGTCCTTCTCCCTACTCGGCGCCGGTACGCACGCCCCAGCGCCGAGCAACACTCCCGGCGCGCTCCGCACCTCTCCCCGACTGTGAGCGGTGGACAGGCCCGCGGCTCGGCGGGGGCGGGGAGAAGTTGACAAAGGGGCGGTGGGCCTGTGCGGGCGTGGTGGAGTGCGAACGGCAGATGGAGTGCAGGTGCTGTTGCTGCTGGTGGTGCTGGTGCGACGGGGTCGCGGGGGGCGAGGCCAAGCGCGTCTGCGCGAGGACAGACGTGAGGAGGGCGATACGCTCCGCCGAGTCACCATTGCCCTCGGCATCTAGAGAGAATTTGAATGAACGCGCGAGCGACCGATCGGAAACAGACTTGAAACATACAAGGAAGACACGTTTGGCAGACCTTGCGCCGTCTCCAGTTGAGATAGTTGCACTTTAAGCAAATCCAATCGCCGGGTTGCTGTAGCAAAATTAATTTGGGGGCGTTCAAGGACAGAATGAAAACGTACGTGAGATATTGGCCCCCTATTCCCAGTGTTAAGGATTGGCGGCTGCTGGTAAGAAAAGAACGGTGGATGTGAGAAACGAGGGAACGGGGAAGGAAGAAAAACAAGGCTGGTAGAAAACAAAATATGACGCTTACTGGAACGCCCATTAACCCGCTTGGTCGGATTTGTCCTTGCTCCGGAAACGACTCATTTTCTGGCCAGTACCTAGCGTGATGTTAGACCTCTGTATTGTGAAAATGCACATTTCCTTACATCACGCAAGGATTGAGCGGGTCGGAAGTGATATTGACGACCTTCCCACCACTAGCGAAGGCTCTGCCCGAAGGGGTGAGGAGCGGGTGTGCGGACATTGTCTTGTTGGCGGTCGGGGAGGAGGGTGGTGGAAGATTGACGACCGGCTGCATCGAAGACGGATACCGACGGTAAGTGGGCAAAGACTGCTGGTGAGGAAATCCGTAGCCGGTGGGCGAAAGGTTGGCGGGGTACTGCATGGCGTTCGCGGCGAAATGAGGAGAGGGCTGGGGGCGCGATGGAGGCGATTGAGAAAAGTGCTGGTGGTGAGGCGATTGGGGGGCGTCGTGAGCGGCGGTGGTGCTGCCGTTGGGACGAGGGCACGCGCAAGCGATGCAAGTCAGATTCCGACTTTTGGAAGGTAAAGCATCAGTTAGCATGGTGAAGCACGGGAGAAGACACGCGAGTCTTATACGAATTAAATAATACTCACGCGAAATTCATGGCATTGCAGTTTGGTCGACCGCATCTAATAGCAGCCGTAAGTCCATGTGAAATGAGATGTAGAGACGAATGGAGAAAAGACAAATATGGGTTGCCGCAGAAGACAAAGACAGCCAAGGCTGTGCCGGGAAAGAATGGATCGCGCAAATCAGATGATGCCCAATTCACAAAAAAGAAGATGAAATAATGGAACCACGATCGAGACTCACATCCAGTCGCCGGGGCGAAAGGTCGCGCGCGGGTTCGGGGGGTTGCTTGAAATCGTGTAGCCCTCGGGAACACCGCCGTGCGAGGCCGTGAAGGAAGGAGGCGCATTTCCAGCTAGCGCATTCCCGGTAGAATCAACACGGAGCACGCGTTGAGTAGGTTGGGGGTTGTTCAGATAGAGTTGGGTGGCTTTAAGTGACATGAGCGACACGCAACGTAAAGGAAATGCGAAGAACGTACCCCGGCATTTGAGACCAGCTCGAAGCGCTTGAGTTTTGCGAACGGTTTGAAATACAGTCCAAACGCTGAACTCAACCGCTGGTGCACGCATCACCCACATTGTCGTCGGAAAAAACGGCTATAATATTTTAGGCGAGTGCAGAGAAGGAAAGACTGAAGACACGAACATGTGCGAAAACAGACGCCAAAAATGCCTGGGGCATCGCCGGCAGGTTGAAAAGCTAGATGGAGGTGATTAGAAAGGTAAAACAGTTCGAGTTGAAGAAACTTACCCTGACCACCCGCGATTGGGTTCGAACAAATGCGTCAAACGCGTCATGAGAGGACACGGAGGAGACGGAGCTGAACTCGCTGCCAGAAGAGGTCGAGGATTGCGGGGAGAGGTTGTAGGACGGCGCTGGACGCGGTGCAAAACTTCCTGCGGCCTTTTCGTGATTGGCGTCGGACAAGGCAAATTGGGGGCCAAGAGGAGAGAGAGGGGGTCGGAAGGGGTGGAGATGGAGAGTTTTTGTAGACGGTGAAGGACGGCGTTAAAATTGGCGGACTTCGTGGGTAAAGTGGAGGAGAGTTAGGAGGGTGAAGCGGGAGGAGGAGAGCAGCGTAGTAGAACTCAGTGACGCCATTGCTTGCGTGTCGGAGCGCCGCAAGGATCTTCGGGGCAAAGGGTCCGATTGCCGGAGGCTATCGCGCTTCAGTACTAACACCCACAAATAACTTTCACATTCATGCCTGCGCCGTGCCGCCCGTGTCCTTCTTATATCTGGATTCAAATTTTGCCCTCAAGTTGCTCTTGATCTTGGATTCGCGACAACAGATCACCGGGTCATCGTTCTCCCCTACTGTCCTAGGCGATTACGCCCCTCGTGCCGTCTTCCCGTACGCTCACCCTTTTCGCGCCCTTTTTGTGCCTTGGATTGACTTGCAACAGATCCATTGTCGGCCGACCGCGCCACCAAGGTGTCATGGTCGGCATGGGCCAGAAGGACTCTTACGTCGGGTGCGTCGTCCAGATCCGACCCCATCGCTCCTATCGTCGAGCTCATTGGTATCCTGACCCTTAAATACCCCATCGAGCGCGGCATCGTCACCAACTGGGACGACATGGAGAAGATTTGGCACTACACCTTTTACACCGAGCTCCGTGTCGCCCCCGAGGAGCACCCCGTCCTCCTCACAGAGGCCCCCCTCAACCCAAAGGCTAACCGCGAGGAGATGACCCAGATCATGTTTGAGACCTTCAACGTCCCCGCCTTTTACATCTCCATCCAGGCTGTCCTCTCCCTCTATGCCTCGGGTCGCACGACCGGTATCGTTTTGGACTCTGGCGACGGTCTCCCACACCGACCCCATCTACGGCGGGGTGGCACCCACCCCATCGCATTTCCTCTCGGCCTTCCCAAGCTTCAGCTGCTCGTCCTCGTGCGCCTCGTCGCCGGCCCCGTCCTGCTCCTCCGAGTACTCGTCCTTTTCCAAAGACACCGAGAAGTCGTACATGCTGCCGCGTCTCCTCGCCTACAAGTACCCCAATGGCGAGACAATGCCCGAAAGCCACGTCATCTCGCAATGCAAGGTCGTATGTACGTCCTTCTTTCCTTCTCCCTTCCCCTTCGCTGCATGCTCACTACTCGCGATAGGGTTGCCGGCACGGACACGACTTCAATCTCGCTCTCGTACTTCCTATGGGAGCTTTCGACATCCTGCGCAAGCTCCAGAACCAAATTGACGCGCTGTCCCTGATATCAAGATTCTCAACGGGTATGGAGTACCTCAACGCCTTTATCAAGGAGGGTCAGTCTAGCTTCCTTCACTTCCCATCGCGATCCTCGCTGACACCGGATCAGGTCTCCGTCTGTACGGCACCGCGCCCTCGCTCCTCGAGCGCGTCGTCCCTGTATCCACGTCCAAAAACTTCGCCGGCGCACAAGGCTTTGACCTGATGGGGTATGCGCTCCCGCCCGGCACCATCGTCTCCACGCAGGCCTGGTCCATGCACCGCGATGCCGCCGTCTTCCCTTCGCCCGAGATGTTCCTCCCCGAGCGCTGGCTGCCCTCGTACGCCGCCCTCGTACGCCGCCGGGTCCAAGGAGTACGGCGGGGAGGCGTCTGAGGCGGCGGGGCGCCTCGCACGGATGGCGAGCCACATGATGCCCTTCGGGACGGGCTCGCGCATCTGCGGCGGCATGAACCTAGCGCACATCATCATGCGCGTCGTGCTCGTCGCTGTGCTGCGCAACTTTTGAGATCGAGGCTGCCCCTGGGACGGATGAGAAGAGCATGAGGGCTAGCTGCGTATGTCCCGTCTCTCTTCCCTCCTCGTCTGAATGCATTGCTGACTCGTTTGCGCCCAAGTGATGTGCCCCGCCGCGATGGAGTGCAAGCTCATCTTCCACCCGCGCGTGCCCGCCGCCTAAATCCGCCGCACCACCTCATCCTCAACCCATCTCTCCTCATCTCTCCTCCTTCTGTATTTTCCCTCGACCTCCTCCCTCCTTCTCGCTATCGTTCGCTGTCTCACAATATAGGTTTGTTTGATTCCGCAGGCCATTGACTTCGAAACCAACTAACGCTTCTTTTTTTCGGACAACTTCACTCCAGCGAACGAGGAAGAAAACCCAGTAGACACGGACGAGAAACCCAAAAATTGCAAGCTCACCGCCGCGCAGAGAGGTGAAGCGCTCGGCGACGTATGATTTGATTATTCGGGCCTGTGTTGGGGGGGATTTCGTGAGTGAGTTCTGAGTGAGTATCCCCAATGTCTTTTCTTTTCTTCTTTCTGGGTTTTTACCGACCGACGCTAACGCACCTCCTCTCCAGCCCTTCTCCAGGTCCTGGACGATGGCCACCGTCTGAATGCACTGTGCGCTGATGCGCGAGGCGAATCGCTATTCGAGCGCAGAGAGGATGGGGGACGCCGTTGCATGTGGGTGCAGCCTTTTTGTTCCAAGAGCGGGATACTGACATGCCGCACCGTGTACCTATTCTCCTTCTCCTTCGGCTCCTCGACGGTCGTGACGGGTGCTCCTCTCCCTTACTGCCTTCCCGCCTTCCCGCCTTTTATTCCACATCCCACGACAGCAGACCAAGCACTAACCGCCCCCAGGTTCTCCCTCCCCCGCATGTCCGCGCTCCTCCCTTCCGCGCGCATGGGAGACCTTCATCAGCACGCTGCACATGATCCTGAGGCCGTTCTTGTTGCGGAGGATGAAGGATGTGTTGGGTACGTTCTATGTTCCTATGTCGCACTCATTTATCACCGTTTTCTTTGTCCTTGAATACAATGATGGTTGAGGCATCTCCGGGGTAATTATCAATGGGTCATGTATTCATTCTTTCGAGGGAGGATTGTTTGTGTTTTGAAACGGCATTGAAGGCGGTGGAAGTAGGCGAAACTTCACACTGCTCAGTCTTTAAAGAGGTTCACAGGTGAAAACTGATGTAAGGGAATAAGGAGAGAAGTTAAAAAAATCCATACTTCCAACAGATTCGCCTTTCATAGAAGGTTTTTGCACGTCGGCGTTCCCAGGCCAAGACCTTGTGATGCTGAGATGTCAAGATATCAAAGTGTTATTTGCCTTTTTGAGGTTGTTTGGTCCTTCTATTTGCTTTCAATTTGCGGACCCCGCAAATTCTAAATTTGCCGGCGCCGCAAATGATGCGCAAATGACAAGCAAATGATAAGCATATGTATTATTTGCGGACCCCGCAAATGAGAAGCAAATGAGGAGTAAATGCTAAATTTCCTTTCAATTTGCTTTCAATTTGCGGGGCCCGCAAACGGTAGCATGCACCCAGTGTTCTTGCATTACTTCACACGCCTGCAGGGCGGATCAAAGTCTACCCGCATTTGGGAATGATGTGAGGTAATAAAGATACTGACAGTATCTACCCACAGTTGTAGGTTCGGATCAAGCCGCCTTCTCACCACATGATATTCACGTGCTGCGCAGGGAAAACTGAGAAGGCCGGCTCGCCGGCGCGGAGACAGGCTTGCTCCGAACCTACCAGTGCACAGTTGGCGACTTTTCGCCCTGGTCACGTGTGCCCAGAAAGGAAATTCGCGTGTCCTATTTGGCTTTTTCACTCAATGCAGTAACTCAGACGCCGGACGCTCCGAAGAGTTGTGACAAGGCTCAGAAGGCCATTGTCCTCTATGCCACTTACCAGCAGCAGGACTTAGGAATTTAGCAGCAGAGTATTCAATACATAAAGGAAATTGTGCATATAAAGTGAATAAAACACTATTGAGTCAATGTACGTTTACAGGGAGTAGTACATGGTACACGATCTGGGGAAAGTGGCAAAGTAAAAATATTTGCAGGACACTTACAAGACATGGGTGGCATACTGCCCTAGCACCGTCTGACCTCCCGACGATAAGCTATCATCGCACGCGACGTGATGTGCCCGCGCAATGTATCGCGGTAGTGGTGGAGAAGACCGGAGGGTAAAAACAATGAGGGAATGGGCAGGGGGAGACATGCCAGTCAGTACCCATGCTCCATGCCAGGATGTTGGTGGCGTCAAGCAAGTGGCAAGCCTGACTAGCGCGCTCGGAGTTGCAACATTGAGTCGAAAGTGGCAGGGTATGGTCTACGAAGTGGGTGGTGGAGATGTAGGGATGCAAACTCTGGCGGCCAAAATCGAGGGAGCGGGTGGAAAGCAGAGGGAGCCAAGAGGACTCAGATCGGGCGATCACACACACTGATCATCACACGTAATGTTTCACGTTTTCTCGTCGGGTTGGAATTTTCCTCAGCAAAAAGTTGAGTTCAAGGGAGGCAAGGGCAAGGGAATACAGTCCATAGACTCAGTACACATGTAGGAAGCTATATAGCTATATAGCGCGGAACCTTGTTGCCCTCTGAACTTGAACCAGGAGATGTGACAAATCATGATGAATAAGACAGAAATCCCAAAACCACTCCTCTTGTCGCAATTTCTTCACTGAAAAAGCTGTGAGGTGTTCAGATTGTATATTAGGTGCTTTTGGAATGAATCCTAGAGGTCTTTGTGGGCAGAATGGTCGTCTTGCACGCGAGTTGAGTGAATGATGCGTTTTCCGCATTTGGGGGGAGGGAGGGTCCCTTACGTGTGATGATCAGTGTGTGCGATCACCCGATCTGAGTCCTCTTGGAGGGAGCTGCGCAATGCGGTCGTGGTGGGAGAGCAGAGGGTGACCTGTCGCAACGGAGATTCGGTTCCGTTTACGGATGTGGAACAAACACGACACGCGAATTTCCTTTCTGGGCGCACGTGACCAGAGCGAAATCTCAAAAACTTCTACCCACAGCATCAGTAACCACCCAAAAAAACATTGCAATATACAGTGCAATTCCACGGCTGCCACGGCTTGATGCTTCTTAATACTCGTTATGGACCAAATGCAGTTTCCTTTTATGGTAGATTTACCGTGGGTCACTGTGTCACATCCATTTGTTGCCCTAGGAATCCAAACCATTAGTCACATACCACGGTTGGGACCCAAACTCAACCAAGGAGTGTGCCAGTTTTGGGGAGTATAAATGGGAGTTGTGTTAGTTGTGTGTCAATAGAGTGTTGCATTTAGTGTGCTTTAGCTAGGCATAGTTAGCCAGTTTCATCGTCAGGTGCATCTGTCCGTGACAGTTGGCTGTGGGGTAGCCACCATCCCCCAGACTCTAGTTCCCTCACTCTTGAGTATCCATCTCTGTGGCTAGGAGAGGTCTGAATGCAGTGATGTGTGCCTTAAATGCACATTCCTCACAGATATTGGGCCCCCAGACAAGGATAGTGTGACAGTTTAACAAGGCTTCTTTGCTACACAAAGAAAGCACAAAGGCTAGACAAGGGGCAGGCAAGATTTCCCCAGTCCTCGAATCCTGCCCTGCCCTTTGTCTAACAAAGAATAGTAATTGAATCATGACTACTACTTTGTTAACCCTGTGACCATCTGCGAGGAATGTGCATTTAAGGCACACAATAATCCTGTGCCTAGGTCTTTGCCCCTTGTGTTGACAAAGCAGGGTAATTTTGCACAAAGTGATCTGATTTCACACGAAGGGAAAGTTTGTCTTTCAGGCGGCATCACCGAGCTGATTGAAGATGAGTGGAGAGCCCCCGAGACAATTCTATATGTTTCGAAACCTGTCGGCCGGGAGTCCCTGCCATCTTTGTCACTTTACTTCACGTAGTGTTGTAAAACTTCGTAACTTTGATGGGAATAGGTGCAAGTTCACGAGTCTGATGGCATTTCATGAAAGTTCGCGAGTTTGTATTCCGGGCTTGTCGAGCGGCGACTCTCCGGCACATCACAGAGTGATGGCAATCAACGGGTTGCCGAAATGGCTGGTTAGGTTCGGGGTTAGTGGGTTAGTGGTTTGGGTTAGTTGGTTAGAGGTTAGGGGCTGGTGGTTAGTGGTTGGTGTTAGGGTGAAGGATTTATATAAAAAACATGCCCGGCTTGTGTGAAGGAATAGTGATGGCCGAGATTCCGGGTTCTTGAACGTGCAGCGTTGAACTCACGAACTTTCATAGAAAGCCATCAAACTCACGAACTTTCACAAGTTCCCATCAAAGTTACGAAGTTTCGCAATCGTAAGCAAAGTAACGAAGTGAGGAAGGTGAGGTGTACTTGTCGGCCAAACAGGAAATGCTGAGGCAGGATCACACCGGAAGTCCAACAAGACTACAGTGTGAATTCCGAGGTGAGCAACGAGAGACACGAGTGACGACAAGAAGGCTAAGACAAAGGTACAACAGCCTGCGTAGGTACACGTGATTGGGCAGTAAGCCGGGCCAGGTTTTCACTAAGCCTTTTCACATATATGGAAATTTTGCTTTATTGGGTGTGTATTGCTCTATAAATGGATGTGAAGTGCATTCTAGAGGCAAGCAATTCAGTTTGCACACACTTATGTGTGATTGCAGCGGCTACGATTCTCATCACTGTCACACCACCGATCATAGTGCCGCCTCGTTTGCTTGTCTAGAGCCACCCAAGAGCCACCTATAACACACCGTAAATAGCAAAATCTTTTAAAGGGTGAAAAGACTTACTGGTTATAATACAATCCGAATGAAAATCAAACTTGGGGAATGGTTCAAAATTCCTTTGTGTGATTGTTGAGCATGTAAAAGAGCTACAATTGGTGTTGCTTTCAAAGGAAACTGAAAGAAGAACTTTTCAGCCGAGCTGAAAGAACAACTGAAAGATCGAGAGATTTTTTGCGAATGGCTCGGAAAATGCCGTACCAATGGCCAAAATGCCTCAGCCTTTCCTTTGTGCTTTCAGTTGCTACTGAAAGTCCTCTCAGTATTTCTTGAAAGTGATGTTGAATATTGCTCTTTCAGTTATACAATCAAATAAAGGAATTCAAAAACATTCCCCAGGTTTGTTTTTTCATTCAGATTGTACTACACTTAGGTGGGCTTTTCACCCTCTAAAATATTTTGCTATTTACGGTGTGTAAGTTCGGTAATAGTAATAGAAATCTCAAACTCATTGCACGAAGTGCACCAACTACAAAGTTGTCACTGACAATGGGGGGATGGTGGCGGGAGTTGGGCGGGAGGTTAAGTAGTGAGCGGGATGTCCGCTTACCGCAATGCATGGTTACCGTATTGCCGAATGGATCTTTTCTCACAGATGACACCTTGGATCATTGCTGAACCTTTAGGTTTGGCTACCCTGGGGAACTTGGGTTTCGGCCTTAATTTTGCTACATGTACAAACAAATCTAGTAAGCAATATTAGTCATTGGGCCGGCATCTCTGTAACGGGTGCTCACACAGCGCAAATATTCTGAGACTTCTGTAGACGATTTATGGCATGTTACAGGAGATCCTGAAAATAATGACAATCATCATTTTTTTCCCGCGGTTTCCCAAAAAGGAAATCGACCTCTTCCTGCCCTCATCCTTCGTCTTTGGCCCCAGAGGGCGATGAATCGATAACGCGTCACTCAGCTGCACACTACGGATGTCATTCCACTCGCCTCTACCTCGCCTAGATTGCTCTTCCAAGCACGCCGGCGCTGCCTCAGGGATGATTTCGATACGCAAGAAGAAGAAGCGAGGAGAGCCGCAACACACGGCGGCCCTTTCCTTCAGGTTCACGAGGATGGATACGTTTGCGAGGTTACCAGGTGCGTTTACCCGCACCGCCGTCTCGCCTCCAGCTCACTCGATGCACTCCGAAGCACTGCATACTGTATGCACATCGGAGTTGTCAGCTACGGCTTGAAGGGAGATGGTATGCTACCTTTTGTTCCCTTTATTCTTCACCCCCCCTTGCATTTACTCTTCGCCCCTCAGTCTATTGCTCGCCCTCGTATCGTCTGTTTGCGGCTCACGCGTTCCCGGAGCGACGATGATTCATTTCACCTTGGCTGCGTCTTTCCCCATACCACCTCTTCGTTATCTGCTGTCTTCGCCAACCTCTCTGGCGCATCCCTCTTGCTATCCACGCTAACACCTGCGCCCTCCATGTTACGCCAATGAATACAGGTTGACATGGAGCACGCACGGTACCGGATTGCGCTCGAGGGCTATACCCTGTACCCTGCACCAGCACATCACCTCCGCAACAAACGGTACGGAAACGGGGCGGCAGATGGCGATGGCAGCACGGCGACGCGCGAGCCGCTACTCATTGTGCTCGCAGCGTCGCACGGATACACGGCGCCGCACGCGCTATGCGGAACGCGAACGCGGAGGTGTGCACACAAGTGGAGGAAGCGGTTCCCCACAGGCCTTGTGGACACTCGCGCCCGCGGAGGTGGGTGTGAATGGATGCTAGTCGCCTTCTGCAACACTCCTGGCGCATCGCCTGGACATGGTGCTCTACAATGATTTCCGTTGAATACATAGTGAATCCTATCATGTAGAATACACAAAAACTGCTCCTATGACAGAGCTGAAGGTCTTCCGGACTTTCAATACACTACAACATGTTGGAAAAGGCTGCAACTGCAGCAATTGGCAGAACCAGGGAAAAGGAGGCGGATTTCCCTTTTGGGAATCCGCGAAAAAAAAATCTCCTGATTGTCATTATTTTCAGGATCTCCTGTAAACAATCATTCCAAATGATATCACAGACACAAAGTCCAAATTTGCGAGAGGGAATCGCTCGCCATCAATACCGTGACCGCATCGGTGTCTATTCAGTACTAAGCAGAAATGACTATCAATGTCATACACCATTAGTGATCATGCCGGCATCATTGTTGCCATACTATCGGCTCCGGCCGGTCCGAATTTTCCCAATGGGTGGGAATTTCATTTCTTTCTCGGTCCCTTCTCCTCCTTCCCCTCGGAGTTTTCCGGGATTGGATCCTGTAGTAGTGTGCCCTGTTCATGTCAATTTACTAGGGAATCGAAGCACAGGAAGATACCGATAATTTGTTACCAATCCATCAAACTTAGGGTGATTTGTTACCACAACTATGTTCTGCTTTCCCTACCCGCCGTGATGCCCCAGAAAAATTGGAGCTCGATCTTGCAGTCCATACATTACCTTCTGTCTCTTTAGATTTTCTTACCGGGGGCAAATTCAACTGCAATAGAGAGGGGCCTCCTTTGGTGTCACAAACGGCATCCGAATTTGCGCTGATTGATGGTGATTCCCCTGCTACGCGGGGCCGAGTTGGTTGATGATCACTGTGTTGGGCGAGGATCGAATGTGTCACGTCGCTAATGATGGCTCTCAATTTTAACAAATCCTTTCAATTGCAGTTGAACCCACACCCGGTAAGAGAATCTGAAGAGGTAGATCAACACTTACTCCAAGATCATGAATAATTTCTTCATGCGAGCACCAGATCATCGAGGACGTCGAATCCGCTGGGATCAATTCTCTCCAGAGAATCTCTAGAGACATCTATCGAGAAATTATGGAGACAGACGGGCGGCTAGAATTTTGTGGTGCAACATGACGGCCGGGTAGAAAGGTTCGAAAGCGATCACACACGGATGATTCTCGGCATGATGAAAAATGCACCAAGCTCGAGGCCAAAAAAAGTAAAGTTTATTCTCGCAGGCAGCTGTCATGGTTTTACAGCGTAGTTCTGGAGAGGCAGGTTGGGCTACCACAGAGCCCTGCTGCGCACACAATAAAGCAGTGGTCGCCCGGTGTGATTACACGAACACTGACAGGAACCTTATTGCGCCGGTAAGCTCTACAGCACCCCAAACGGTGGCACTCTGGTCCTGGTTTACCTTGCCACCTATGTTATGAAGGACTTCAAAAAATGACAGGGGTGATATGCAAGTCGATAGAAAAGTGCGTGCTCAATCTTGTACCACTTTCAGTCACTAATCAGTACTCGGCAGCTTTACCACCTGGTTGAGGATCTTAAAGTTGACCGTGGTGATGGGGAGCCATGGGATCTGCCCATTCCCACCATGCCCGAGCATAGTACACACTCGCCCGGTGCGAGCCCGAGGAAGCGAGCTAGGGATGATGTAATTAATGCTGCGTTCAGCTCTGCCAAGCCAGAAGAAGCTGAGATGCAGCGGCATTATTTCATAGCGGTCCAAAATTCCTTCCTTGTGCCTCCCTCGTAGTCATTACTGCACTTCCGTTACATTCCCCACTTCAGCGCATTCTATCAAAAATTGTTGTACTGTAATGCCCATTTTAATCTCATTGACCTTCAGTTGATCAATTTTGGTAGCGGCTATGCCGCTCGTCGCTTTACCCACCAAATATTTTCTGGCAGCAATGTTTGCTCCGGCTCGGTTCCAACTTTCTGGAAGGATAAAGATTCCCTCCCGAACTTGAGCCTAAAGGTTCAGCACCCGCCTCGAAGAGGCCCAATCCTCAGTCATAGAAATCTATTGATGGGACTCCGGAGTGCCACCTTAGTGTACAGTTGTCGTAACCACATAGGCCCACGTACAACAAAATATACTGATTGATGATGATGATGACTCTGGAGTGACTCTAATGCATCAGTACTGCTATGGGTATATGAATGTATCCCTTTGGTTAAATTCAGGGGTGAAACTAATTCCCAAGGCCATAAAGCTGGATGGATGATTTGCAACGGCTCAGACTATCTATTGACATGCCCCATCAACCGACCACAACTGAAATCCATTTGAGTCATGTCTCAACATGTTTGGCCATTACAAGAAGTAGCCTTCAACTGCTGGTGGACAATCTGAAGATCTCCGGACTGGAGGCCATTTTGAGTACCACACAGTCTCTCTTGAAATTAGTGGAGGTACAATTCACAACTGTTGTACTGACTGCCTCTCAATCAAAGCCCTAGGCAATTAAACAAAACAGGAATCACTGTACTCAGTTGATGGAGCAAACTCATGAGTTGCTCGATGCAATTATTGGTGTCTATCTCAAGTCGGACACTGGACCGGAGTTGCCCCCGAGTGTCCTGAATCACATTGCAAAATTTACTCAGTAGCTGTCTAAACTTTCTTCTTTCTGATGTAGGCTTATGAGTCAAATCAGAACTCTCCACAAGGTTCATACCTTTGTTGAGGCCCAACAAGGTGGCAACAGAGTCAAGAAGTTTTTCCGACAGGGGGAACTCGGTGCTTTGTTGAAAGATTGCAAAGCAGAGTTGCAGCGGGGGCTTGATTTCTTCCAGGTGAATGCCTTGGTACATGACAAAGGATTGACACTGAGTATATTAAGATCACCAATATGATCAGGGACATTAAAGACATGGAGGTGCAGGTGCAGGCCAGGCACGAGGAGATACTTGATATCATAGAAACACTCTCCAGTTCAGATTCAGCATCCTCAGTATGTGACCATCTCCTTTGGAGATTTAGTATTGACTGCCATGCAGATTAGCAATGTTTATTCCAGCTCATATGCAAGGTACACAGCTCCGCACTGCCATTCTCTTCTGTTCTTATATGTGCATTAGCTCCAACTCCATCTCAATGCTGCCAGCGGAACCAAAAATATTCCATGGTCGTGATGCAGAGGTTGCAGATATCCTCAAGCTTTTTGGTCAGCGCAGTCCCAGGATAGCCATCCTAGGTGCTGGTGGGATGGGAAAGACCAGTTTAGCAAGAACTATCTTGCATCGAGAGGAGATTACCGCCAAATATCACGAACATCGGTTCTTCATTGCCTGTGACACTACATCAAGTAAGGTCGAGCTTGTAGGTCTCATTGGAGCCCATCTTGGTATCAAGCCTGGGAAGGACCTGACCCAAGGAGTTCTGCAACACTTTTCCGACTCTCCACCCAGTTTGTTGATTCTTGATAACCTCGAGACATTGTGGGAACCCATTGAATCCCGGAATCATATTGAAGAGTTTCTGTCTCATCTGACAGATATACCCAGTGTAACATTGATGGTTTGTATAGTTTCCTTACCTTCACAATCTCACTCATAAAGCCACCCCAGATCACGATGCGAGGAGCAGAAAGGCCATCCAAAGTACAGTGGACACGTCCATTCTTAGTGCCTCTACAGCCCTTGGTGAAGGATGCTGCTCGAAAGATGTTTATTGATATTGCAGATGACAGACATCTCCTAAAGCATGTGGACCAGGTCCTTGGCTTAACAGACAATGTGCCACTTGCCATCAATCTCCTGGCTCATCTAGTTGATATTGAAGGCTGTTCAAAAATATTATCCCGCTGGGAGACTGAGAAAACCTCTCTCCTATCTGAGGGCTATGACAGAAAGTCTAACCTTGAACTATCAATCTCACTCTCACTTTCAAGTTCTCGGATCACGTCTATGCCCCGTTGCCAGGATCTCCTGGCTCTGCTCTCAATACTCCCAGATGGCCTTTCAGATCTGGAGCTAGTGCAAAGCAGGTTTCCAATTAAGAACATTCTTGGTTGCAAAGTGGCATTACTCCGCACTACTTTGGCGTACACCGATGAGCGCAAACGGCTCAAAGTCTTGGTACCTATTAGGGAATATATGCAGAAGTTGTTGCCTGCATCTGACCAAACGATCAGGCCACTTTTGAAACACTTTCAAGAGCTCCTTGAACTCTACAGGGGTCATGCAGGGAAGCAAACAGGGAGTCTGGCTGTATCCCGAATCAAATGTAACTTTCAAAACATCCGGAACATCCTCCGAAAAGGTCTATACCTTGGACATCCGGATTTAATTGACAACATCTCCTGTATATGTCTTCTCAACCGGTTCAGTTTCTTAGTTAATAGGGAAGCTGCAATGCCTCTGTTTCACCAGATCAGTTCCATTCTTCCTCAGCTGTGTGACCATGAGCTAGAGGTTAAGGTTATTGTTGAAATTTTGGGTTCATGGGACTCAGCAAATCCTCATTGGTCAACATTCATAATTCGTGCTCATGAGCTCATCGAAATGGTTGATGATGGTCTCCTGAAATGTATGTTTGTTACTTACTGTCGAGACACTGAACCTGAGGCATTTCACAGCTAATTTACATTTTGTTCTTGCAGCCTATGAGCTTTACAAGGACCAAAACATCACAATGTCCATAAAGCATAGTCAATGTGCCCTCTCTCTCGCACAATCCTATGGAAGTGCTGCACTTCAAGCTACTATTCTGACCCACCTTTCTGTCACAAAATGGTCTGTTGCTGACTACACTACCAGTCAATCAAGTGCCCAAGAGGCACAGAGGGTGGCAAGAATTTCTGGTAATCTGTATCATGAAGCATGTGCAGTGCGAGCTGAGGCAAATACCTGGCAAGCACTGGGTAATTATACACACTGCTTGACACTGATAGATAGAGCAAGGGCTCTCCTAGACCTGTGTAATTTGGTGCATAGTTTCGAGGGTGATGCGCTTCTGTTTACTATGGGGCAGGTCCATCAGCTCAAATCAGAGTATGTTGAAGGATACAATATTTACAATCAGATCCTTCAAGACACTATTGCTGGTCAGGATTCGTATATCCATGGGGTATCACTGCTGAATGTTGCTGAGGTTGCGGTGTCAATGGGAGTGGCAAAGCATGAGATACAGAGGAAGATTCATGTCGCTCAAACCATCTTCAAAGTGAAGGGGTTTAAGAAACTATTAACTGCCTGTGATATTATTCAGACTGATCTCAATCTAAGGGAAGGAGATATGTCAAGCTTGTTGTTCTGCCAATGTTTTAGCACAATACGGGGAAATAATTCCGAGTTGGAAAGCTACTGCCTGGAGAGACTGGGGGACGGCAGTCGTTGGGAAGGCTCATCTCATAATCCAGCATGGAGCACAGTTTTCCTTGCACACTCCCTCAAGCAGAAAGAGAGGCTTGGAATCCACAAGGCACTGCAGTTCATTGGAGATATGTTCCTCCGAGAGCATGATGAAGTCACAGCTACATCCCTGTTCTTACTCTCCCTAGAAGGTTTCACTCAGATGGATATCCACCGCAGCAGAGCAGAATGCATGACTCGACTTGGAGATATATCCGAGAAGAATGGCAATCTTTTGAAAGCTCTGGAGCTTTGGGAGATGGCGAGGCCTCTCTTTGAACGCTCATCACAAACCCAACAGATCCAAGCTGTTGAAGAGAGACTTGCCAGAATTGGTGACGATGTGAAGGAGCAGCACCAACATAACTTGAACCGTTTGGCTGAGTTCAATGCACCTGTGGGAAAGGTTGAGGATGCGGAGGAGGATAATTTAATTGAAACTGAGCTGGAGATGGATGAAGCAGAAGCTGAGGCAGTTGCAATTTGAGTTTCCAATCAAATGTCACCTAGTTGTTTTGTTTGAAATTTGGTTCTTTATTGATTTGTTGTGGGCATTCTCTGTGCTAATCCCATTGAAGCTTGCATCATGCATCCCATCCTCATTAAGTCTACAGTGTTCGTGGTGAGTATGAATTCAACTCATCAAGAATCTGACTTGAGAAGTTGAGATTAATCACCCACTTGTTGGCAGAGGTCAATAGGAAGGCAAGGCCATATGAGATGGTCGATCAAATCATCAATTCAACTTCACACAGTTTAACTCGGGAGATTTTGATCTTGGTCCCCGAGTTCGCTGCGGGGAACATTTCAGAGAGAAACCAGTCATCTTTGTCTCTCATATTAGGTCAGCTGTGGGGCTTTGGTCAACTGGAAGCTGAAGACACTGAAATATCCCGTGGCTTCCAGCAATGATCTGTCGCGAGGTAGCTGCATCTTGGAACGATTTGGCTTTGAAAAAGAGGCTGTACATGATACTTTTGAGGGTTGAATCGATCAGTGAGTAACCTTTTGCACTGAGTTAAAGGATTGTTTGTCATTCCTTATCTACCACACACATCAAACACATAAAAATTCACCTGCTAATCCCAACTAAAGGTACCTGTTAGACCACATATAGTCCCCCTAAATGTGGTCCAACAAGACCCCCTCCCCTGCTATGTCCCCGCTATGGGCACACTATGGTGACTTGGGGGGGACTCAGAGGGACCCAGGGGGACCAGGGGGGGACCAGAGGGACGGTCACCCTGTGGGAGGGGGGACAGGTAGTTTTCTGGCGGTGTGAGGGGACAAAGCCAACTTGAGGTGCTCACCGACACCAGGTGTTGGCGGTGGGGGGACAGGGGGGACATGGGCAAGCACTGTTGTGGTGTAGGGACAAGGGGGACATGTTTGAGGTATCGGGTGGTGTGGGGACAGGATCACTCTGAGGGGACATGACCACGACGTATTGACGGTGCGGGGACGGGATCATCCTAGGGGGACATATTGGTGGTGCGGAGAATTGCCCACTTAGTAGACTAAATACACCTGCTAATACCGTAAAAGTATCTAAGTTAGACCTGTTTTGTCCCCCCTAAGATAGGTCTAAATTAGATTCGCTAGGGCCAACAAGTCACTGCAAATTACAGTGGGTAGGCAGGGTAGGCAGGGAGGAGACAATGAGGGCCAAGGAGGCCATATGTCTATGATCGGGGTAGCTATTTGGAGTATTGGCGACACTAGCGGTGGCTAACCGCTGTGGGGGGACATACTTCTCCCATGGGAGACTAAATGGGTGATTTCGGGGGTGGAGGAGACACTATGGGGTGGCTAACCACTGTAGAGGGGACATACTCTGCCTATGGGGGACTAAATGGGTGATTTCAGGGGTGGAGGAGACCTTGGCACCCCAGAGGAGACATATAGCGCAGTCATCGTCACAGTGTAGACATTTTAGACTGTAAACACACTTCTCAGACCTTGCGGGAGACATAGTCACGGTGGGGACATATTTTATTCTCAGAAACAGTCAACAACGCTGAGTATCCAAGTGGTTGTGTCCATGGCACATATCATATTGTAGGGGAGTGTCCATGGCACGTGTTTGCAGTACAGTCCATCGTGTATTGTAAGCTGTATAAAAGAAAGCAAAGAAGAGGAAGTTGCACATTGATCATGGTTGTCCATATTGGGTTGGTTTCGGTCATTGCCTGTATTGGGGTGCTATAGCCGCCCCTGTTGGACTGTGATTGATGCCTGGTTGCTTTAAATGCCAATAGTGGTTGAAAAAGAGCTGGCTCTGGGAAAGTATTTTGCATTTTGCAGCCCAGCGGGGGCACTGGTTAAAAGATGATATGAACGACTCTTGTAGCCCTCAATAAGCTCTACAAGATGGGTAATGGGATCAAGGGTTTGCCCATGACTTTCCTTTTTGGGACACTACCGCTTCTCATCCCAAAAAGGAAACTTTCGCTCTCTAGCCCATAATTGAACCTTTTTGGATGGTCTAACTGTGTATTGATGTTATTAGAGGTGCCTTGCAGCCAACTGGAGCACAGTAGAGCCTATTATAGTCCATTAATAGGGTGAAAATGGCAAACATTGATCAATCATATTCTGGCCACAATACCTTGGGGATATACTAATGAGGATGGTTTTTAAATGTGTCCACTTGTTCCCCTAGGCTGCAAGGACACCCTCCAGGTCATATATTAGATCCTGGTGATGAAGAACATCACAATTTGGCCATGCAAGGAAAACGCACTTTGTCCCTCTTATGCACTCCTCCATGATGTAATATATCCCAAAACATACCTTTAGGGACTGGTTCATATATTTGTATTGGAAAAGTGAGAAATTATCACCTAGGGAAGCCTATACCTCATGGTTTGAGGTGATTTTGTTTTAGATTCCTGTTCACCATATTCACCATGCCACAGGGCCATAGATGATGTTCTAAAGGTTCCTACTAACTCTCCTGAGCTATATGAACAGTTTTAGGCCAAAAGGCTGGCCAACACATCATGTAAAAGTCGAAAATGAAAAATAACATATTTTGATCATTTCATATATAGGGCACCAAGGAGACCATATTGAGGGGAATAAACAATGGGAATGAGATCAGACAGTATAATTACTCTAGATTATGCTTTATTTCAACTGTTTTGGTCCAGATTTGACCAAATGGTGTGTTGAACTATGGCCAGCACATAGACCAAAAGTTTGCATTTGAACTCAATTACTCGGAAACAGAGTTCAGCCAAAACTTGACCAAAATGGTTGAAGTAAAGCATAATCTGAAGTAATTATACTGTCTGATTTCATTCCCACTGTTTATTCTCCTCAATATGGTCTCCTTGGTGCCCTATATGTGAAATAAGCAAAATATGTTATTTTTCATTTTCGACTTTTACATGATGTGTTGGCCAGCCTTTTGGCCTAAAACTGTTCATATAGCTCAGGAGAGTTAGTAGGAACCTTTAGAACATCATCTATGGCCCTGTGGCATGGTGAATATGGTGAACAGGAATCTAAAACAAAATCACCTCAAACCATGAGGTATAGGCTTCCCTAGGTGATAATTTCTCACTTTTCCAATACAAATATATGAACCAGTCCCTAAAGGTATGTTTTGGGATATATTACATCATGGAGGAGTGCATAAGAGGGACAAAGTGCGTTTTCCTTGCATGGCCAAATTGTGATGTTCTTCATCACCAGGATCTAATATATGACCTGGAGGGTGTCCTTGCAGCCTAGGGGAACAAGTGGACACATTTAAAAACCATCCTCATTAGTATATCCCCAAGGTATTGTGGCCAGAATATGATTGATCAATGTTTGCCATTTTCACCCTATTAATGGACTATAATAGGCTCTACTGTGCTCCAGTTGGCTGCAAGGCACCTCTAATAACATCAATACACAGTTAGACCATCCAAAAAGGTTCAATTATGGGCTAGAGAGCGAAAGTTTCCTTTTTGGGATGAGAAGCGGTAGTGTCCCAAAAAGGAAAGTCATGGGCAAACCCTTGATCCCATTACCCATCTTGTAGAGCTTATTGAGGGCTACAAGAGTCGTTCATATCATCTTTTAACCAGTGCCCCCGCTGGGCTGCAAAATGCAAAATACTTTCCCAGAGCCAGCTCTTTTTCAACCACTATTGGCATTTAAAGCAACCAGGCATCAATCACAGTCCAACAGGGGCGGCTATAGCACCCCAATACAGGCAACCGATAAAATACTGACGTGTCTACCCATGACATCTGGTGTCCCCCCACCCCCGATTCATTACGTAGTTGTCCACCCTCAACTGGAGGTGTCCCCCTCTGTGTCTAAGTGTACCCTCCCACCAGGACATGTACCCTTTAGCTCGTCTGGAAGGGTAGACCTGTCCCCCTAGGTTTTATGAAGGGGGACATTGGCTGGTGGAGGTCTTACCAGGACCACAATGAGGGCGGACAATTGTGTAAGTCTGCCACTTACTTACACATCACGTCACTGTGACCATTACTTATATTGCTGTCTCGTACACCTCTGGTGCTCACATATATGTACAGTCAGATTGCTCATCGCAAAATACACAATTTGCAACTCAAGTAGGATTAAAGTTTAGGTGTCCACGTGAGCATGTTGAGAAGTTTTAGAGCTGGTGTCAGTACCCATAGAATGCCCCGGGTTCCCTCGGGACCATTTAAGCACGGTAAAATTGACTTTACACCTCAAAAATATTAATTCTTGAAAATAAATTTGCTGATGTCACAATATCACATGGTGTAACATACCTCACAGTGCATATTGCTCATAATGAATGCCCTCAGGGGTCCACCAAGCTTATGTGTTATGAGCAATCTGACTGTACACTGTTCTTGTTGGTTTCTGTTCCCTCTCTTTGTGTTTCTCCCCGGTGCCCCCTGTGAGTTTCCAAATTGTGGTCTTATACAACCTGTTATGTGGGATTAGCAGGTGTCATGGTGTCCCTCCAGTCTACCCGCTGTCCTCCTAGTCTATCATGTCCATGTACTCGGATAAGACTGTTTGTGTCCCCGCACCGTCAATACGTTTTGGTAACGTCCCCCTAAAGTGATCCTGTCCCCACACTGCCCAATGTCTCAAATATGTCCCCCTTGTCCCCACACCACAGGTATGCATCAAACATGTCCCCCTGTCCCTACACCACCGGTATACATCAAATATGTTCCCCCTTGTCCCCACACCACGACAATGGTTACCCATGTCCCCCCTGTCCCCCCACCGCCAACACCTGGTGTCGGTGAGCACCCAAGTCGGCCTTGTCCCCTCACACCGCCAGAAAACTACCTGTCCCCCCTCCCACAGGGTGACCGTCCCTCTGGTCCCCCCCTGGTCCCCCTGGGTCCCTCTGAGTCCCCCCCAAGTCACCATAGTGTGCCCATAGCGGGGACATAGCAGGGGAGGGGGTCTTGTTGGACCACATTTAGGGGGACTATATGTGGTCTAACAGGTACCTTTAGTTGGGATTAGCAGGTGTAAAAATTAGTGCTGTAATTTTGGCTTACAGCCATTTGCGGAACTTAGGGCGCGGGTCCTTTTTTTTTTTTTTTTTTCACACTTCTCAACGAAAATGGTCATTTTGAGCTCAATTCTTGTCCGTTTGCCTCGAGAATATGCTCATTGTGTCCGCAATGAGAATGCGGAGGGCACCACGGTCTTCGTTTTTCCTGATGCGATCATAATTGCCTTATTGGGAGAATGTCGCCCTTTTTGTACAGGATGATGAGCGTGATAGCTATAGGTATCCAAATGACCTAAAAATTTGAGAGGATGGTATTGGGTGTATTACAGAGGGCGGGCCGGACCGGGATTTCCTCATATTGTATTTATTCCTTGTATACAAGGTATTCAGATATCCCACATTATGAGAAGGCAGAATACCGGTGAACTAAGACACACATTCAAAATCCCGGTCCGTCCAGCCCTCAGTGATACTCATAAAGACATCATATCAAATTTATAGGTTAATCTGACCACAGCACAGAGGATGCGACAAGTCCTGTACAAAAAGGGCGACATTTTCCCAATAAGGCAATTATGATCGCATCAGGGACAACGAGGACCGTGGTGCCCTCCGCATTTGCATTGCAAACACAATGAGCATATTTTCAAGGCAAACGGACAAGAACTGAGTTCACAATTCCGAGGTAATGGCCCTCCGGGCGGAGCCTGGATACTCTCGCAGACAACTTGTATATTACCACTTTTGTACATCCTAATTAAAGGACATGAAGACAACCTTGAGTTGGGTTTGGTTTTTTTTTGCAGCCTCTTTTCTTTTCTTTTCTTTTTTTGTTCCCATGTACTTGTGCCCTCCTTTGATTTTTCTCTCCTCTATTGCCTATTCAATTTCAATGTTCTTTCGCTAGCTGTTTGTTCCCTGTTCCTTTCCTTTTTCCGGCTCATTGCACTGCTTGCAGTGTATCTACATTCTACTTCTCTGTTCTCTTGCTCGGGCTTCGTTCAATGTCATCCTTTCCATACCTACATTAATACATACATACATACTCTCCTCCGCATCCCCTCATCCTCCCTGCTCAGTCGATATTCTGCGGTTCATACCCCCTTCCGTCGTCGTCCTTTGCACTTATTTTCGCCCCCATCCATCATACCTTCCTCTGCCTTTCGTCCTCCCCTCCCTCCCTTCACTTTGCTTCCCTCCCACTCCCAACCCTCTTAATAGTCCCTCAGCTCAGCGCTCAAATCATCCTCCTTCCCCATCTTCCCGCACACCACCATAATTTTACTCTGTTTGCTTTGCCTCGTACTTTCTTCTCTTCTAACTTTCCTTTTTCCCCTTCCTCTTCTGCCAGAATATTGAGTATCTTCACCGACTGATGACAAACCTCTTTCTCGCAGGTCGGCCTGATGGCCCTCTCCCTCAACGCCCTCGGGCTCAACACCTCCGCCTCGGCTGTGAATAATAACACCAACTACGGTGCCACAGCCTTCTCCCCCCATCCACCAGTGTCCGTATTTAAGGAGAGGGAAAAGACACACAAAGAAGCGCCAGGCTGACGCTGGAGGAAAGAAGAGATCACGCGATAGTCCTGCTCAGACGAAAGGCACTGCGCAAAAAGTTCTTTCAGCGACAAACGGCGAATACGACGCTCCAAAACAAGCCCAATGGAACTAGTCAGACGACACCAGGAAGATCCACAAAGAACGGTATGCGCCGGGATGCGACAGAGACAATTTTCGACGAAAAGGCTGCGTGGTCTCATTAAAGGCTAGAAAGAGGAGTACTGTACTTTTTCGTTCAAATCGACAGTCACGCGTCACGCACCCCCCTGTCGATGTCGAATTTTGGTCGTGGTCACGCGTCACCCGGGCCTCTGTCGAACCTCCAGATGGTCACACAGGCCCAAAAACCGGCCCAAAAGCTCCAAAAAGGCCAAATTTTCGGTGCGAATGTCGAAATTTTCGGGGTGTCACGCAAAATTTCGGCGGCTGTCGAATTGTCGAATAGGTAAAATGTGTCACGCGTCACCCCCCCCTGTCGATTTGAACGAAAAAGTACAGTACTTCGACGTCGCCGGGTTGCGTATTTAAGGAGGGAAAAGACACCAGGGTACATTTGTCTCCCTCTCGCTTAAGGCACCCAGGTGACCAGAAGTAACGTACTGATCGTATCAGAGCTCCGCGTAAGTCGATTAACCCCATATAGAAAAAAGTTGCCTTTTTTGAAGAGGCTGTGCATGTAATTTTTGCATGTAATGTAGACCTAGGATACTAAAAGTATCCAGGCATAATGATTCTCGTTGAAAAGTATATATATATAAAAACAGCCCGCGCCCTAAGTTCCGCAAATGTCTGTAACGTCAAACCTTGAGTTAGTTATCTGTCTTGTGCGCCGTAGGGAGCATGGTCTCAGTGTCATAGCATGGTCTCAGTGTCATCCTGCATTCCCTGAGCTCTTCACATACTTACCCAAAAACAGCTCATTCACACCCGTCTCGCACTCCTTCATCCGTCCTTCCGACACACGAATCAGATTCCCATTCTCATCATGAAATAAAAGCAGCTCCACTTAAGTTGTAGGTGGTGTAGACCAACTTTGAGCTTAAGTGCCCAGCAACTTAAGTTTTGGCGCCCAGCATACTAACACGCCCCCACGCCC
The DNA here is from genome assembly GCA_029233265.1 of Mycena alexandri. Taxonomy (NCBI): domain Eukaryota; kingdom Fungi; phylum Basidiomycota; class Agaricomycetes; order Agaricales; family Mycenaceae; genus Mycena; species Mycena alexandri. Next base: position 134,251 of record JARJCM010000205.1, read on the forward strand.
CCTCAGTAGGCCTCAATTGGTCGGCACTTAAGTCCCCTTACCACTTAGTCCCCTTACCACTTAAGTCAGGCCGACGACTCAAGTGGTAGACCACACAACTTGAGTTCCGCCGAAATAATAATCATAATAAATGAATATACAGCAGGAGCACACCACCAACAGGAAGCAACTGTAGTAAGGATAGGTTCAGACCTGACCCAGATAAAATCAAACCCCAGCTACTGGTGTGTCAGTAATGTTTCACAGGATAAGATGTTGTGACACACCGTAAACACGCATTCCCGCGCAGAAGTTCCTTCCGAGTTGCAAAACCAAAAATCACCTAAAGGCAAAGACAAGAGTGATTGCGATGAATACAAGGGGGCTTACCTGTTATCTGGAGTCAAATTTTCGCTGTTGCCACCTGCAGTCAGATTCGATTGTTCAAAAGAACACCACTGGCAACCACGAACATTCATAGGGCGGAGCTCAGCGGATAGTTTAGATTAGACAGTGGGTGCAGCGAGGAGTTGTGCATCCCCTGAGGGTTGGCAACAATGAGGCAGGTGGCATGGTGGTGGTGGAAGAGAAGACGTGAGGTGCGAACTCAGACAATAGAAATGATGCCATCAATTAGTCCAAACAATTGTTCGTTGTTGGCCACACAGCCGACACCCGCTTCTCTCCCGCATACCACTACCACCACCAGTATATCCCCCCACCACTCACCCTTTGCCCCCAATTTTGTTGCCATCCCTCCTGCCCCACACTGATCTCAACTGGCTCCCCTTCCTCAACGAGTTTTAACTCAGTACCTTCAACCTGAATTCTACTTCAGTGGCAAGTGGCTGATTATTCTCTGCTGTGGTGAGACCCTGACATATATATAATGTTAAGCAAGTCACAACTCAATTCCACAAATGACTTGAGCTTTCCAGGACTTCAAGTTTCAAACATATGGGAACTCAAGTTCCGGGCCGTTTGAGACTGAAGTCCCGACGTGTAACTTCAGTGCCGCTGAACTTAAATTTCATTGTAACTTGAGTTTGGTGGAACTCAATTTGTGCACCACGGTATTGCTATGAAGATTTGTATGATTGAAACACGGACTAAAGTTCTTATATTGACATCTTCAGTTGTTGCAGACTCAGGTTCCCTCAACAACATCAATGCTGCAAACTTAAGTTCCACATACTGGTTCATTTTGGCGGTCTTGACAATTGTAGGATTCTATGTAGTGAACTTAAGATACAAAACAACTTAAGATGTATGGAACTTCAGTTCCTTCCGATCTACACCGCCGACAACTCAAGTGGAGCTAATAAAGTATTTGTCTCATCTACACTCACTTCTCCCCAGACACCTATTTTGCTCATCATCTCCTGAATCTGTGCCATCTGCGCGTCATCACTGTCGAGCCCACTGAGGACTGCAAGGTTGTCCGCTCAAGCGCTAGGCGTGCGGAGCAGTCCAAAGTCACCTCGGGTCCTGGATTGCCCCATGCACACCGTCTGAGAGAAGGTCTATGAGCTCGTTATCGATGGGGAGAAGGTCATTGCCATTGTATTTAAGCTCATTGCTGTTGTTGTCCTCAGCACAGAAGGCAGTCAACATAGTGGTGGTGGGAAGGAGAAATTTGCTTTGATCTTTGATGGGACCTCAGCAAATCTCGGCAATAATCAAAAATATCAAAAATATTTTTAAGGTGTTTTCTATGAGGCCCCGGGAAGCTCACACAAAGGTCTGACTGAAGTTTTGTGATTTCCTTGTGTGTTATATTGCTGAGCCAAGAGGGATAGAATATCTGATCATATAACCAGAGCTGGGCTAAGCCGTGAACCGGTGAAAGGTCTTCGCTTGTGCACGGGTGGAATGGGAAAAATGCTTGCTAAGGTAAGATAGATGAACTATATCTTCAACTAATACCAAAACTAACACCAAAATACTCTCAACCACTGGTCACTTCTGTGATGAACGGGTTTGTTCAGGGGTGGAAGCCAAGTATTAGGCTTATATAGATCAAGTTGTTCAAATAGTTCAAAATTGCGCAAGTTGTTCAGACAGCTCAACTTCTATTTTGAAAGAGTTACACGGTCTAGTTGGCTACTGGTTTGTGCACTTTTAGGTTTTTTCTCAAAAGCGGGAGTATGAGTGGTAATGGTTGGTTAAACCGGTGTGGGTGTTTTGTTCTATGGAGGAACTTGGATGCAACAGCAGACTTTTGGTCTTTTGTGCATGTGGGTCAAATCGGTCAAGTCAATTCAGTCGAGTCGAGTCAAATCGGTCGGTCAGGTCAAGTCAAGTCAATCAAGTCAATCAAGTCAGGTCAAGTCCAATCGTTCAAGTCAAATCGAGTCTATCAATCAATCAATTCAGGAATACAAGCGCGTAGTAGCAACTAGTTTGTCCGTGAACACAAAACTCCAGAACCAATGGCAGGTTTGCCAATGTCCCAGGGGAATCTGCTACCTAACTATCCTACTCTACTGTGTTTTTATACATGGTTCAGAAACATATGACTAAGGAAATACTATGAGTCCATTCGGGTATCTATCCGAGCTCTGCAGCTCCTACTATTTTGGTTCTTCTTCCAATTGGTTGGTCGGGTGGCTTCCGAGGTCCACGTGAAATGGTGTAATGTTTTGTATAAGTTGGGTGTGTTCAGAATCCTTCTGCCTCTCAGTCTTCTTCAACTGTTTGCCTCCAGCCTACCTAGAGCGCGCACTGGCATGTTAGCCCTTCTACAGTTGCGGCGGAATCAATTTACTTTCCTTTTTAGGGAATTGCGATCAATTTCAACCTGAAAGGTGTAAATTGGCATGTTTTTTATGCGAGAAACCTCTGGCTGAGGTTTTGGGAGCCTAATCTACCCTCTGGGGCACAGAAATCCCGAGTGAATTGAAGCTGACCAGCATTTTACCACCATAGCCATAGAATGATTTGCCCTAAGATCAGTGCAAAGAGATTGGTTTCCTGTCGTATAATTCATACATGCTGATTGTATACCTCCCCTTCACCTCTGATAATTTTCTCCCAATTTTAGCACCCAAGCACAGCGCACACAGCGGGAATTGATCGCAATTCCCTAAAAAGGCAAGTAAATTGATTCCGCCGCAACTGTAGTTTGTGAACTAGGCAGGATACTGGTAGTGCCATTGTACATAGTCGCACTTTGGCCTTTGGTTCAACTTTCCGGATCACTCCGGCATCTCTTTTGATCGTACTGATCGAAGGGTTGAGCTTCCCCAAATAGTTTGGTTGGCTATTGTTATATCCGAGCCGAGGGGGTTAGGATATGGGCCAACCGAACGATCAGACACCTTCCGAACCGGAGCTGAGGGCTGGACAGAATGGAACCAGAGACTGGGGTTGAATGATGAAGATCGGCGGGCTGGATGACACAACGCGACAGGTCATGCGCGAGCGTACTGCCTTAGTCTTCGGAGATAGACAGAGGGATGAAAGGAGAGGTCTGGACTAGAGGTGTGATGGGTCCGGGCTCCGGATCGGAGTGATCAGAGCGTCAGAGTGCGGAGCGCCGGAGTGACGGAGCGCGGGGCACAGAGAACTGGGGGACCGGAGTAGCGCTACACAACAGGGAGACGTAGTGTGAGCATACTTCCCTTCGTCCGGATGGACAGGAGTAAGCGGGTGAGGTCCGCAGTGAGTTCCGGACAGAGACTCAGATTACTTCACGAGGAACGAGGTGAAGCAACGTGAAGCAACTTTAATAATCAAACTGATTTACAGGGAGTAGACTAAGAGGTTAAATAGTAAACAGGCTAATTGTAATGCACAAAGGAGATAGGTGGTGAAGCATGTGGATTTAACAATAAAGGTGAGTAGAAGATGTGGACGCAACAATAAAGCTGAGTACCAAAAGGAGAGGAAGAAGTCATGTGACAGATAAGAAGTACTGGAACAATAAGTAAGAAGACAGGAACATGTCGGACCATTGGTAAAGAGTTGGATGGTGCCATAGCACGGAATCCAAACCCGCGTGGTTACTCCTGACAGCTCCGTGATGCGGAGCGGAGCGTGACCGGAGACGGAGTGTGACCAGAGTGTGACAGCAGGATCGGAGTGCGAGTCCCATGCGTGAGATATCACAGGAGACACAGGACACGGTGTATGGTGTGCAATCCGACTCGGAATGATGTTTGGGACGAATTGGGTAATCCGGAGTCGGAGTTCAACCGGAGTGATTGGTCAGCTCGGAGCGAGGTCCGAAGCAGGTCCGAAGCATCAATGCATGGATGTGCTGAGTCCTATGATACTCCGAAAACTCGGAAGTGAATCTCGGAACGGAGTCATTGGGCCGCACTCGGACCTTCGTCTGAGTTATCCGTGCATGGAAGTAACAGCTATCCGAGATGGAGGCCAAGCCGTGCCTTGGTTTGGTTGGCTTTCCGAGTTCAATCACATGCTCCAAAATGTAGACACCGTACCTCAGTTGGTTTTCCGGGTTGGAGGAACACTTTAAGCCTCGGCACTGCACCGTGTCACGTGGTAGTTCACTTCACATCCAAAGTCGAAACAGCCGCAAGCAGATAGTTGAGCGTGTTTGGATCAGAACTTGAAGTCTTGGTACTGGTATAGTTCATTTTACTCCCCCCCGTAGTAGGTGGTCTGGCTGACACTTTGGCCTTTCCAGATCTTATTACATATCTGTCTAGTTAGTGTACTTGGTGTTCAGCGACTCAACTATTAGTGGTACTCCCTGCCCATAGAACAGTTTGCACATAACAGGGTCTGCCTAGCCATCTGGACCATTTAGTCGGACTTGTGTGAGGTCACAAACCACTCTATATGATAGCTCGCCGGCCAAATAGTTTGCGTTAAATGAAAAGATTTGCCTCTTTTCACACGCAGTCATTTTCACGGCCCAACCTACCCGAAAATAAAACTTTTTTTGCACGATTGAGCTGGACATTATTTTTGCAAATTGCAATAAACCAGGTATCTGACCACTCCGGAAGAAATTTTTCGTCCTCAAGGTCAAGATAATTTCCCTTGTTGTCATGTGAAGGAGGCTGGTGGCAACGAGGATGCACACAATGACACTTCCATTGATCCTGTGAGGCGGCTGCTTCATTCATGGCCTCTCGCAAGACAGTAGTCGTTATTGGGTAGCATAAGCGCCATGGGCACTTAGGCACAAAGGCGAGTTCACTCATTAGAGGAACTCTAGCCTGTAATCCTGGCTGAGGAGCCATTTGACCCTTGGCAGGGCTCAGAATCCTGAGGTGGGAGCAGTTATATGGGTGCTCAGCCAACTAGAAGTGCTTGAACGGAGTCTGTTGCATGCCCGACTCTGGCTTTGGGCTCAGGTCATGGTAGTATGCAATAAAGTGTAAATTGATGATCCACCGTCCACCAGCAAAAGTGGATCTCCCGCCCCCGAGGACAAAGTTGGGGAGCCTGAGGGGCCAACACCGCTGTCATAGTTTTCAAATGTATTGGCCTGCTTCAATTTAATTATGAATTTACCAATCATGCACATTATTTTCACGTCGTTTTGAGCCGATTAATTGTTCGGAAAATGACTACTTGAAATTATGAGGAACAATAAAACAGCAGAATTCTGTATTCTACTGCACCCTGAAGGGGAATGCCACTTGGTCCTTGCCCCAGCAAGTGAAACAGGTTGCCACCTTCGATTGGGCCAGGATGCCGAGCATTCCTCGAAAGCCACATACACCTGACGTGATTGCCAATCAGCAGCCATTGTTCGACCTGATCGACAGACTACGGAGATGCTGGACAATGGGCGGAGCTGGCCCATTATGGTACGATACAATATGAAGTCTGGTGGCCACCTGCTGGGCAGCCCACATCCAGCTTGACCATCCATGCGTCTGAGGTGTGAGTTTCAGCCGGCTGCAACCTGGGGAAATTTTGTCGGTGTACACATCCTCGCTTCTGAGCAAAAACCCAAAAGTGCACAAACCAGTAGCCAACTATTGCTCCTTTGAACTAGAAGTTGAGCTGTCAAACCAAACTTGCGCAATCTTGAACTATTTAAACAACTTGATCTATATAAGCCTAATATTTGGCTTCCACCCCCGATATATTCCATCTATCTCGCCTTAGCGAGCATTTTCCCATCCCACCCGTGCACGTAGTGCAGACCTTTCATCGGCATCTTGAGGTTACAAAGGTTACATTGAAGGTACCGAAACCGTGCTAGCTAACCCTAGTTCCCTCTCTGCGCTATAGGTGTGGCATGATTTTTTCAAGCCCACATGATGACCCCTGTCCAAAAGTGGCTTTTTGAGGCCGCCAGACAGGAAAAAAGTTGGCTTTTTAGAGGCCGATTCTGCCAATTTTTTCCGGACAGACAGACCTTGGTGTGAGCTTCCCGGGGCCTTTTCTATGCAAATTGAGGCTATAGAACGAAATCCAAAATTTGGTCTTGAAAAAAAAATCTCGAGCAAGTCGAGCCCCCCCCCCCCCCCTCCCAAAAAGGAAATTGCTTGTCTTCAAACCCCCTTGATCAATTCTGTGCTTACCCAAAATGTACCCAGCGAGGCCTCACTGGATGTCGGTTCAAATCCACACCAAATTTGATTGCACCTATTTTACTTGGCCTATAATCCAACCCCGATGGCTCATCATGCCCTTATATCTTAGTGGTTAGCACCCTCCGAGTCTCGAGGAGGAAGACGCGGGTTCGACTCCCGCCGAGGGCATGTCCCAGGCCATCTGTTTTTCCTTTTTCTCTTTTCGGCTCCCTTGCATTGTAGTAGTACTTGGCCCTCTTTTGATTTTTTCTTTTTTTTCCTTGCTGAGTTTTTCCCCAAGTCATAGACTCTGATTCTATCTATCCCACACTTCCTGCCAATTGTTCTACATTCACTAATTGATCTGATTCTACTTGCCGTAGTACCAGCTAAACATATTTGAAGCCCTCTGTCATGCCCTTGTACCTCAGTGGTTAGATGCATCTTCTTAAAATGTCGTAGACCTCTACAGCTCGGAAGAAGCCGCGGGTTCGACTCCCGCCGAGGGCGTAGTCGATAGAGGCATTTGTTTTGTCTTCAATTTCTTTTTCAAGCCATTAGGCTCAGATCTATAGTATTTTATCTTAAACTACCACCATGACACCCTTTCTGTCCGTTTGAACCATGGTGTGGACTGGATCTCATTCTACTCTGAGTCTGCTTAATATAATTTAGCAGACGCTCTGGTGGATCAGTGTTAGATCATCCTCTCAATGTAAAATTGGGTCTTCGCTGTTCGGAGGAAGACGCGGGTTCGACTCCCGCCGGGGGCATGGCTCGAGGGAGTCGCTTTCCCCCCCCCCTCCCTTCCAACACTGTGTGTGCCAGTGTTTAAATTATTGATTCTCGTTGGACAAGACTAATAGTCAACTAATAGTTAGTTGTCCAGCACTTACAAGTGATCTGCGCTTGATCTTATTCCTGGTACCATAACCAGGTCTCAAACACAAGCAAAAGTGGTCCCCGATCATGACATCTAAAACTATTTTCAAAAAATAATCAATAAACTAAACTGATTTCCCTGTCCTCTGATTGGTCGCCATGTGGATAGAGTTAGGGTAGGCTTAATCCCTCAATTCTTACGAGGCGAGACTGAGGCGAGTAGGCCGAGGAATGAGGCCGTGTGAGACTTGCGAGCCATGAAAAAAGGAATGAATGTTTCAAGGGATATTTGCATATGCTGCAGGGTCTGGGAAGAGGTACCAGGGATGCCCGGAGGGCCTTGATAATTTTATTTATTTTATCAGTTGCTATCAGTGGACATACTTATTAGCACACAACGATCATGCTCTCGTGGATCAGTGGTAGATCGTCCTCTTTCTATTCAGTATTCGGGGCGAATAAGCTGAAGACGTGGGTTCGAATCCCGCCAAGGGCATAGTGCAGGAGATGTCGTTCCTTTTGTCGTTCTTTTGAACAGAGCTTCTGCAGGTTAAACGTAGAGTGCGATCTCCGCTTCACTTTGAAGGATGGTTAAATCTGAGTTGTGCTGAGGACTCCGACTCTCCGAGTCGCTGAACTGTCTAAACAACAAAGGGGTTTCCTAAATTTCGGTGAGTTACTACGAAATATAAAGATCACCGGGAGTCCGAGAGAGTAGGTTGAAGGATAGAAAGCCACCACACATTACGCCCTCGTGGATTAGTTGGTAGACCGTCTTCCGTTCATTGACCACCATCACTGTGGATTCGAACAGGATGCGAGTTCGAGGACATGGTCCAATAGTTCTGCTTTTTCGTTTTTTCCCGGTTCGCTTGTACTTGGTTGCTGATGGACTTGAAAGGGGTAGAGGGAGGCTTTGTTTGAATTCAACGTGCTTTCTACCAGAAGTGCGAATATTTTGGGCAAAAATGTCGAACAGAAAAAGAATGGCAGCACGGTGGATTGAACACCGGACCTTCAGATGATCTAAACTTGACTTCAGTCTGCTGCTCTCCCAGCTGAGCTATGCCGCCGATGTGAGAGCGTTCCAGGTCGCACCCCACTCCGTGGGACCACGAATAAGGTAAAGCCTGTGATGAACGAAACAAATTTCTGGACTTTATTATTTCCTCTTTAGACCTGGATGCACCTGCTCTGCCGCGGGCGGGCAGCGCCTCTCTCGCGCCTCGGCGTGCGGCACTATAAAAAACACAAGGTCAGAATCGGGGGTACGGGCCCCGAGCAGGTAAAACAGGGCCTCGGCGGGGCGCAGCGCAATAAAAGGGCGATCGAGTCGGCGCGCATGCAGCTCGCCGCGCTCAACTCCCCCGCCCCAGGCACTCAAGCTACGGGCCAGAGTGCGCAAGGTGGGACACCGCGGGACGCGCAGGGCCGGCCGATCGTGGCGCCGAAGGAGAAGGGGCTGGGTGCGTTTCGCGCGATGGGCGCGACGGCGTTGACGCATCCCATTTTCGAGAGTGCGGGCCCGCCGGGGCGGGTGGAGCTGGATGTGCCGGTTCTGGAGGCGGGTGGGCTCGCGGGACCGGGGGGGTTGTCGCCTGGGTCTGTTACACGGTTCCAGGACGAAGACCCAAGCAGCCCGTTGAGGGTGTATGGCGTGCCAAAGAGTATGCTGGTCGAGGTAGGCCCGTTTCCTTGTCTTTTTCTTCACCTTGCGTAGAATTGGCGCGCGTTTTTTGCCCATGGGACGCTAAAAATCTCGTGGACAGTTGGGAGAATATTAACATGTCTATTCGCCCGTGTTTCCTCCTGCCTGTTTCTATGTCCTTGGCTGGGACGTTCATTTGGACTTTTTTTTCGCGTTTCGCGAGGAGCTATTCTCCGTGTTGCTTCCGTTCCGCCGACGCTGCTGTTGGATCTACTCGCAGGTCACGCACGGAGACTACTCCTTAGTGGACGGCTGCTACGAACTAGGAGCCGTCCTCGAACCACCAGACTGGAGGCGCGCGCGGGGCGTTCTTGGACTTTTTTACTTTTGGCGTTGCGCAGGACTGCCGCGACGAGGCGCGTGCTGCTTCGTTCCGAGTGGCATGGGCGCACCAGCCAAGGTCCACCCGCTCGTGCATGGACGCAAATTGCTGGCCGGGGTAATAGTACACACGCGCGCGTCCTTCTGTCTCTTTTCGTCTTCATCTTCTCGTCGTTCTTACGCTAATATACATGCAGTTCCGCATCCTCGGCGCCCCCGTCTCCGTAATAACCTCCACCACCCTCTCCCTCATCCGCCTCCTCCACGAAGCCGGCCTCCCCGTCCCGCCCTCCTCCCATCCAGATTCCCCCCCAGACTCATCCTCCCCCGACTCCCCCTCGCCCCTCCCCCACGCCCCCCCCACCGCGCGCCCCAACGCCCGCATCGTCCTCAACGGCCGCCCCGGCACCGGCAAGTCCTTCCTCCTCCTCCAGCTCGCCTCCTACGCCGCCGCCCTCCGCACCCCGTCCGGGCACCGCCAGTGGATCGTCATCTACCTCCCCCGCACGCGCGCGCTGCTCGACGGCTCCACGCCCGCGGTGTACAGCCTGCAGACGCAGACGTACCAGCAGCCGCGCGCGGCGTGGAACTTGCTCAGCCGGATCGGACGGGCGAATCGCGAGTTTTTGGAGGTGCTGGGGACGACGCGGGAGTGGCGGTTTAGTGTTGCGAGTGCGAGTGCGGGGGCGGGGGCGGGTGTGGGTGGGACGGCGACGGCAGCAAGTGCGAGTTCGACGTCGACGGCGAGCGGGGAAGCAAGCAGCGGCGGCAACCCAGGCCACCTCAAGCCCGGCACGCCCCTCACCGCGCTCATCGACCTCGCCATCTCCACCGTCACCCCCGACTCTGCGTCCCCATCGACTGCTTCGTCTTCGAATAACGCAGATTCCACCGCCGCGCAACAGACGATCGACCACGCGCTCGCGCCCGCGCTCCTCGACGCGCTCCTCACCGAGCTCTCTTCGCAAACCCAATTTCCGGTCCTGCTGGCGATCGACGACTTCCAGGCGCTCGCGGCGGGGCGGAGCGGGTATCGCGACGCGCAGTATAAGAGCATCAGGCCGCATCATCTAGGGATGGGAAGGGTGTTGTTGGAGTTTGCGGGGGGGAGGAGGGGGTTGGTGCGTCGTTCTTTCCTTCACATTCCTCATTCCCGCTTCCTTCCTTCCTTATTTAAATAACTCGTAAATGATGTGATGTTTATTGACGCGACGTTGCAGGCCCGCGGCCTCCTCCTCGCCGCGCTCACGCGCTCCGACCCCGCCTTCCCCGTCCCCCCGCAGCTCGCCGCCGCGCTCTCCCTGCCCGACGAGTTCACGCCGAGTCCGCGGAGCGTGCGGGAGCGGCGGAGCGCGCAGCTGGCGAGCTATTTGGAGGGGGAGGTGGTTGTTGATTATGGGAGTGGGGTGGATGGGAATGGGGAAGGACTGGGTGGGGAGGGTGAGTCGTTTTTTTAGGTTTTTGTTTGTTTGTTTTGCGATTGGGAGGGTTTTTTGAGGCGGGGCGGGCGTTTTTTTGCGTCTTTCACTTCCGTGGCATTTATTCCCTCCCCACTGTTCGGCTAGTCGCCTTTATCTTTTATCTTCCTCCCTATCCTCTTTTGTCATCTTCTTACTCCGTATTGATCTACTTATGCGCCGTCCGCCTTTTACGTACCCGCTTCCTATCTCCTCCTTCGTACTCACTTTCCTTTCTTTCACTTCCCCGTCCATTTATTCTTTCATTCCTCCTTCTCTTCCCCCCATCCCTTCCTGCGTCTCGCTAACACCCTCCCACAGACCAAATCCCCACCCTCCCCGAGCCCTGGACCGGCTACCGCGTCTACGACCCGCCCGTCTTCGAAGACGCCCCCGCCCTGCGCCCCACCGCGTCCGACCCCACGCCCGTCCCTCGCCCCGCCGACCTCTGGCGCGGCGCCGTGCTCGAGCGCGATTTGGAGGAGGATGACGAGCTCGAGGAGGGGGAGGGGGAGGGTGCGTATGAGGACCCGCTGGGGGCGCTGGCGGCTGTCGGCGAACCCCCCGTTGAGGGTGCTGCGGAGAGCGCCAACGACGCAAACGCAAAGGCAGCGCCCGGACAAGGACAAGAGGACCCCGACCTCGAAGACGGCGAAGTCGACCTGGCGGGTGGGGACGCCGCCGCGCCAGCGCCCGTCTCGCAATCTCAATCTCAAAAGAAGAATAAGAAGAACAAGAAAAAGGGGAAGGGCGCCGAGCAGCAGCAGCAGCAGCAAGGCGGGCAAGTGGTGAAGGGGAAGAGGAGGGAACGCGCGTTGCGGGCGGTGAGGGTGCCGGATGCGTTGTCGGTGCGCGAGGCGGCGGCGCTGTTTGAGGTGTGGTTGGACGCGGGGGTGTTGAGGACGGGTGAGTGGTGTTTGCTTTTTTTTTTGGCGGTCGGGCGGGCAACGATGATGCGTTTGTCTTCATTCGTTTTCGACGAGCTTTTACATCCGTTCTTCCTCTTCCACTCCATCACTGACACGTCCTCCAGGTGGCGAACGCCGCACAGCCCGGCGCGCTGAGCTTGGCGCCGTAGAAGACTACACCGCCGAGCGCGCCACCCTCGACGCCGCTACCGCCGCCGACGCCGAGCTCGCGGAGGCGGAGGCGGACGAGACGGTGCAGGCGCTGCAGGAGGAGTACGAGGAGCGCGTCGCGGCGTTGGAGGAGGCCGAGGAGGCTGAGATGGACGCCGCCGAAAGCGAGGGCGAGGAGGAGAGCGTGAAGAGCTTCACGAGCAGCTTGACGCAGGCACTTGGCGTGCAGGAGCAACCGCAGGCGGCGACGCGGAGCTGGATGACCCCGTCCCCGGCCCCCACTCCTGCTACTTCCACCCCCGCTGATGGTCTGACGACCGACGCGGACGCCAACGACGTGGATCTGCCCCCCGAAATCGCGGTCTTTCAAGAATCGGCGGAGTCGGCGCTGGATATCCTCGGCCTCGAAGACACGCTTGTCGACGAGCCCGAGTTTGATGATGTGCGGGTGATGGAGCAGGCGGTGGGTGCGGAGGGGTGGGGCGTCGAGAAGGAGGCGCAGAGGCGGGAGGAGACGGAGCAGGAGATGGTGGAGCGGGAGGCGCAGGCGGCGGAGGTGATCGAGGAGATGGAGACGGAGGAGATGGCGGCGTATGAGGCTGAGGAGGGTGTGGAAGCGGAAGAGGGCGTAGAGGGTGTCGAGGGTGTCGAGAGCGTGGGCGAGAGCGAGGGCAAAGGCGAGGGCGAGGGCGAGGGCGAGGACGCGGTGGTGCATGAAGGGCTTCATCCGGAGGGCCCGATGGCTCCTTTGCAGTCCGTTTACTTCATGGGCGAAGATGGGTTGTCCATTGACGCCGTGGGGTTGGAGGATGCGGAGGGGACTGTGTATCTGGAGCGCGAGGATGGGGAGTATGAGGTTGTGGAGGTGGAGGAGGGCATGGATGTGCGGTATGCCAGCGAGGTCGACGCTGAGATGACCGAGGATGAGGAGGAGGGCGAGACAGAGGGCGAGATGACGGAGGGCAGCGGTGTCGAGGCCGAGGCCGAGCGCATGCGGCCACCGCGGGCGGTTCTCCCAGCGGGCGCACCCAAGGGCGACGACGTGCTTGAGACCGACATCGAATACTTCACCGACCCTGAGGCTGAGACAAGCAGGGAGGAGGGCGAGTTCTTACACGACCCCGACGTCCAGCACTCGGACAGCGAAGTGATCGATGGGTCGGACGGCGAACCTATCTTCTTCTCCGATGGCGACGCCGCCTTCCCTGCCGAGGACAACGACAGCGATGAGCTCGAATACGACGGCGACGACCTTCTCCCCGTCGATGACGAGCTCGCGGACCTTCTCTCGGAGGGTGTGCGCGGGGCGCTCCAGGACCCCGAGGCGACTTCGGACCTGCTCCGCACGCCTAGCGCGTGGGCGGACGACCTTGCAGAGGGCGGCGTGAACCTCGGTGGGCTCGACGGCGATGACGAGCAGATGGCACAGATTCAGGAGATGATGAGCGAAATGGGTGTCGGGGGAGAAGTGAGTGTGGACGAAAATGGGGATCCGATTCGTGCGTCGGAAGGACGGATGAGGGAGCGCGAGACGGGCGCGGATGAGCTGTTTTTGGGCAAGTATGCGGAGAGCTCGGGGAATGCGCGCGCGTTTGTATGGGGTGGGCTGTTGGCGACGTTGCAGACGGCGAAGTGACAGGTGTGAAGTAGCTGCGGAGGGGAGTTTGCGGCAAAAAGCCAATGGGCTGGAAGGCGCCGGTCGGGGATGACGCCGAGGCCATACTCGCACGAGGTGCATCTAGCTAGATGATCTGCCCTATGGCGCGAGGACTAGATAACTAGCTCGACGTTTGACATCGAGCCAAAATTACAGCACTAATTTTTATGTTTCCCACGCGTGTGCGGTAGATAGGTAGGGAATGACGAACAATCCTTCGACGCAGCGGCTTGTCATCTATCTATCTGGTCAAGAGGTCACACAACCCACCCCCCCCCAGATCAGTCCATCACTGCACAACAATCCGCAAATTAGTACCTGGGTACTAATATACACTGCTTCTGCTGTTCACAGTGCCCCGCCTCGACGGGTGGAATGCAAGCTCGGCGATGATGCAGGAGGCCCATCTGCCTACATCAGTATTTGCTGACTCGAGCAGCTCTGGGATGAAGTCCAGCATCCCGACGGCCACGACAGCTCCGGCGCCATCCGGGGAGCGAGAAATTTGCAAGAGTGCGGAACATGCGCCGTCGATGACATCCACATAACCGTCACTGAACACCGATTGAGAAGACTTCTGAAATGGAAATTACAGGGGTGCTCACCGCAAGAGAGCGACGAGTCGCGCACACGGCTCTGCAGCGATTACTGCTCTCCGCGTCAACGAGTAAGACGCAAGCCAGGCAAGGGTCCAGCAGCAATCTCTTCGTACCCTTGGGTCGTATGATTCAAGTAGTCGTGGAAGAAACTCCAGCGCCCCTGCTTCAAGGACAGCTTTAGCACCGTCCAAGTCACGGGAAATTTGGATGAGTGCATAAAGTGTCCCTCCGAAGACGTCTACATTGCCGCCACTGAAGCTGATTGAACAGGACTGATTTCTGAAAGATTAAACGAAAACTCACTCCAGAAGAGCGACGAGTCGCGCGCACGGCTTTGCAGCGATGACTGCTCTCCGCGTCGACGAGTAGGACGCAACCTGGCCGAGGTTCCGGCAGGTATGTTTCTGTACTTCCGAGTCTTGTGACTCGAGTAGTTCTGTAAAATATTCCAGTGCCCCTGCTTCTACGACAGCTCTTGCGCCATCCAGGTCGAGGGAAATGCCATACAGTGCGTAGCATGCACCTTGGATGACGTCTGGATGATCGCCCCCACTGAACACCGATTGAAAAGGACTGATTTCTGAAAATTGCACGAAAACTCACTTCAAAAGAGCAACACTGAGTCGTACGCAAGGCTGTACAGCCACTACTGCTTCCCGCGTCGACGAGTGGAATGCAAGCCAGGCGAGGATCCAGGTGGCCCATCTTCGTACCGCAAGATCTGTTGACTCCAACAACCCATCATACGACAGCACGAAGTCTGAGACAACGTGAGCTTCCCCCTCAACAAGAGCTCTCTGGTAAATTTCCCTCAGAATCAAGGTTTTCGTCGTCTCCGCAACATATTTCCAACTGATATTATGCCAGTAAGTTCCGGGTCTGCAGCCAGATACTGAGCACATCCTCCGTACCTGAGATAACTTTCATAGATTTCCATTGTCTCTGCCGATAGAGGGATGCCCTGTTGCCCTTTTATCAAGTTCAATACCGCGCTGTGGTACATGACCTTCATCAGAGGCTTCGCCAGCGCATGTATCGAGATTGTTGCCCCAAGAGAGCTGCGGGACCACTCGCTGTGGAGGCTTTGAGGTGTACGCTGGCGAGTCAGTGGGGGCATGAGGGAGGATGAAGCGAGGGTGATACAGCCATGGTACCATGGTGGGGCTGTGTGCGGAATAAGCGGCAGGCCTAAAATAGCCAATGACTGCTTGAATTCTAGGTGGCCACACCTGTATAGCCCCAGTAATGACATATATTGATGTAGGAGAAGTAGTCGATCTCCACCATCAATATATGGCGATCAGTGTGATTTCTCCAGCACGGCTTAATTATGCTTAATTATGAGCTCTTTATAGCAAATAGCTCTGAGATATTACAGATATCTCAGAGATCTCTTATTTAACAAGCCGAAGGCCATCAATAACGGCGCGCGCCATCGCGATTGATGGCGCGCCTCACCGCCATCAATATCCATCCACCGCGCGCGCGCAAGTTCGTCCCGGCCGCAAAAATGCCCCTAAATTCACAATAAAAAAGGAGAGGATAGAGGGGAGTACCACACATTACTGTGGATATTTTTTACCTTACAAAACGACATGGATATTGAATAATATCATATTTAAGGGTAAATACAGCACTTGTGTACTAAAGTCCATTGAAACTACGTATAAGAAAAAAAAGAACACGGCAGGAGGCATAGGGGGGAGAAAGTAGATGGAATGGGTACATAAACGAGCGCACGGCGCGCCTACGTATCGGGTACAGCGCCGGCGGCGTCCCTCTTCTTCCGCGGCATCCCAGCATCCTTGCGCTTCTTGCGCGTCTTTACCTGTGCCTCGAGCGGTGACGCCTCGAGAGTCGCCTTCCCCGCGTCCGCCTTCCGCGACGCCCCCGCGTCCGAGCGTTGCTTACGCTTCTTGGGCGGAGCATCAGCAGTGTCGTCCCCTGCGCCCTCTCGACCCCTCTTGCGCTGCCCGGTCGTGGCGACATTTGCACTCGATGAGGCCGTGAGCACCCCCACCGGATGTGTCGGCGTGATCGGGACGGGGTCGATGGGGACACGGGGGAGTTGGTTCCAAGAGGTGGCGAAATCGAGGGAGCTGCTGGCGGGCACTTGCTCGCCGAGGGCGTTCACATTAGGAAACAGGCCATTCACGGCGATGTCATTGACGAGGCGGTTTATTTCTTCTAAGTCATCGTAGTCGTATGGCGGCAGGGAAATGAGTTGGTCGAGGCCAAAGTCGAGCGGCTGTGCGGGGTCGTAGTGGAGTGAAGGGAAGGTGGCGGCGGGTTGCTGCTGTACAGCACCGTACTCTGCGGCATGGGGTCGGAGAGCAGCCCCGACAGACGTCCCCACGGCAGGCGGCACTGTGGACTTTGTCTGCGGCGGCGTCACGGGTACCTCCTCGTCCTCCTCCTCGGGCACCTCCTCGATGCCTCTCCCCTTCCTTTTACGTGGGCCTCGGGGAAGGCCCTTGTCCGACCGCTCTGCCCGCCGCCTCAGTGCACCCGCGCCCAACGCTGCGCGCTTTGCGTTGTTCTCCTCGATGAGCGCGGCGTGCTGAGTTCGTGTCATGGTCACCCAGTGGATGGCACCGCTGTGCAGCATGTCGCGGATGCGCCTCCCGGTCTCCTTGTTCCACGTTGCAGGGCGGCTGATAGGGACATCAGCGGGCCACCCGGCGAGCTCAACCCCCTTGGCCTCACGAATGGCGGTGTCGTAATGTACGTATTCCATGGTTATCGTCGTGCTGTTTTTAACCCTCCCTGTACGCCTTGTTAAAGCTGAACTGAGCCAAGTATTGTTTTACTACTTACTGAGGCCGCCGGTGAGTAGTCTCGACACACTCTTGCGGACACTGTCAACGTCGTCCTTCTCGAAGATACCTGGATGATGTTCCTCAGTAAGAAGCAAGACAGCTCCGGCATAAAAAACATACCCTCATCCCTGGTTACGCAGTAGCCCTCGAAGCTGCGGAGGAAGTCCACAGGGGAGATTCCATACACCTCCATTAAAAACGACATGGAGTCGTCGGAGTCGATGATGTGCGGTCTTGTGGGATCGTCGGCATTCCCGCGCGAAAACACCGCGAACCCACGGGTACCAGTGCGGAAGTTGAGGTCGCCCATCTAGCGGTATATTAAATAAATTTTATCATGAAAGACGGCAAAAAACTCACGGCGTCCGTCATCCCCCTCATAGTCTGGGTCACGTCGATTTGTGAGGCCTTTGTCGTCCCGCGTACGCCGCGCCTCTTGTTCATGCGGTGATCGAGGGCCTGGTTGATGAGCCTCTTCTCCTCTGCCGCGTCGATAGAATCCATGTCGAAGTCGCCGGACTCGATATCGTCCTTCAAGCCTTGTTTCAGCTCTTTTAAGCTTGTCGTCCTCCCTGCATTCGTCTCAGCTCCTGCATTGCATATCAGGAAGGAAGAAGAAATACGACATACCGTCTGCTTGAGCATCGAGCGAGCGTTGGTGGACCAGAGCGTGATGAAGACTCGGGGTGCGCGTCGCCTTGAACTGGCTTATCCGGCTCAGAATCCCTCGTACATATGCTAACTTCTTGTTGTGTGCAGTCGAAATACGCTGAAGGGCATCGGCGCGCCGCGTGAACTCTTCGTCGATTTCTTCTTCAAATTCACGGCGTTTTTTACGTGGTCCCGCAAGCCTCAGCGCCTGGGTTGCTCTGTGTGCTTTGGACATTCCAGGGCGGCGGCGGCGGGAGAGTTGAACCTGGCGACCGGGGTTGCGTGTTGCATGGGGAGCAGGGCCAGAACGAGCCATAGTGGTGGTGGTAAAGAAGGCGAGGGCGAGACACGATCATGTGACAAGTCTCGCGCACCAAACTTTCAACAAAATATTCGGCAACGAAGCGTTGAGGAGAAAATGAAAGGAAATTGGTCAGTCGAGTCAACATAATATTGTGCTTACCTTCGACCCCATAGTACAACGGTTGAGGTGCGTCTTTTATTATCTCCTGAAAAGGACACTGTGCAACTCGACATCTCCACCACTGTATTGCGGGAGGCTTTTCGTTCGACCCTCGCACTGGACATTCTTTTATTTATCTTTTTAACCCCCGTTCTTACTTGTCATTTTTCTTACTTGGGTTCATTTACGCTCTTTACTTCGATCATCCCAGCATTCAATTCAATTTCAAGCAAGCATTCCAGCATTTCATTCAATTTCGAGCAAGCAAAGGTATTCAAGCAATGAGATAGATGTTGGCATGGGATAGATGTAGGGAGAGATGTAGTACGTAGATGTAGCGGAAGGAGGTCAGAACGTGCCTGCTAAAGGTCGCCCCCAGTTCCCTGCAGGAACGCCCATACCTCGCGCTCGTCGTGGCTGAAGAACAAGTCCGCCCCCGGCGTGGACTTCATGACCTTCACCGCGCGATCCCTGGAAGGCAAGGACCTTAGCAGACAGAAAGTCTTGAAGAAAAAATAGAGCTTACCTATCCTGAAAAATGCCGGGATACCCCCTCACGGCGTACAGCAAGCCTTCGTGGGGGGGGACTTGGCACAAGGGTTCGTGCGCGGCGGCATTGGGCGGCGACCGGATAGGCAGAAGCATGGGCGGCGTTTGCTGCGGAGGGCCGCCACTCGGCACTTGGGCAACAGCAGCGGCGGGAGTGAGCCAGGCGGGATGGGGTCCGTTGTGGACGTAGGGTCCGTTGTGGATGTCAGTGCGAGTGCGCGGAACGTCTGATTTGCTCGGCGATTCGGGTGCAGGCGACGGGGTGCGCGAAGGCACGGGCAACGGGGAGGGCGGCGCTGACTCGGTGGCGGAAACCGCGGGCGACGGCGAAGGCGAGATTGACAACACTGTGCCGGAAGGCGAGGAGGGAGGAGTAGTGTACCACCTCCTTTCGAAGCTTGGCCATCCTTCAGCGGCCCAAGTGGTAGCGCGCGGGTACCTGCTCCTCAAAGAAAGAAAGACCGACCTTAATTGAATCCTTATTAAATGAGATGAAGAGGGGAGGAAAAACGCGCACTTTGAAATTGCAACGCCCTTCCAGTCATCGGCGATAACGGCGTAAAAGGTCCCAGTATGTGTTTCTAAATCGACGTCTTCAGCGCCGAGGGCGGGCGCGTAGAGTGGGGGGCACAAGATCGGCGACGGAGAGCGAAACATTGGTAGAGATTTCTGCAAGACGGGTCAGCAGGATTGAATCGAAGGTGTCTCGAGGCGTACGTACCGGCGACAGCTGTTGAGTACAAAGTCCTGGATGCTCTACACCCGGGATCCCAGGCGATGGCGGCGGTGAGATTGAGAGACGGAAAGAGAGGTGAGGAGAGAGTGCGAGAGTCACCAAAGTCACATCACACACACCTTCAGGTGCCGTGATGGAAATAGGGGCTTGAAACAAAATTCGTTTCTGCACGAAATTCATTTCAGATTAGCCTTCAAGCTTCAAGGCCAGTCCTTGAAATACAGCCCCAATAGACTAGTATTAAAATGCGAGAAGCTTAGTCATGCGAATATTCGTAGCATGACTAAGCTGAATGGCGGGCTTTCGACGAGAATTTATTCAAATACAAAGGACTTTCACGCAAAAAAAAAAACATGAGAAGGAAACAAAAAAGAGGAAGAGTTGAATTCTACTAAGGAGAAGTAAACAACGGAATTTTTGTACGAACATGGCCGCCGTGTTCCTTCCAAACCGTGCTCTTGGTGCATACACATTTGCACCCCGGGCAATCATCCACGTAGCACGCCGTGCAGATGGGGTAGAAGTGTCCGCCCTCGTGTTCAATCCAATCTATAGAGACCATGCACATGCAAGCACAACCCGGACAATCGTCCAAGTCACACTCGGCACATTTGCGCGGCGTAAACGTACGGCGCATAAGGAGTGGGTTGATGGTGTGGGGGTGCAGAATGCCTGAGTCGTCGCCTGAGGAGTCGTCTTCGGCAGGGCGTTCATTCCGGGAGGAAGGCGTGAGGTGAATGCCATTTGAAGAGGAGGGCATGGGCTTTGATGAGGAGCTGCGTGCCGCCCGATGTTCAGTACGTTTGCGCGGCGGTTTGGGCGCGGCATTTGCTGCAGCGTTCTTCCGCGATGTCTTGCGCAGCACCTCCGCTTCTTTCCTTCTTCAATCTAGTTAGAGATAACAGTCAAAAGTAAATGATTCGATGGGCGCACCTTTTGTCCCGCGTTATCTTTTCTTTGCGTTTAACCTCAGCCCAGTCCTCAGCTTTCTTTCTGTAGCAAGGCAATTGAGAACATTTTGTAGAGGAGAACAGGAGATACACCTACTTTGCGCGGTATTGGCACGAGTGTTCTGCAACTGCCTGGCGATGCAAGCTTTGCGCGAAGATGTCGGACGCAGCAATGGTGGCCCGGTGCCTAGCATTGGGCTTGAGACTCGTTGAGTAGAGGACCAAGCCTAGGAACCTACCGACGCATTCGTAGGCGGGCATCTTCACGACGTTTCTCCAGATTTCTGCGTGAATTATTGAGTCTCTGGTGCGTCAAATAATTGAGGGTTTTGTAGGCTTACTTCTCGTCGTAGAACTTGCGACTGGCTTGGAGATGCTGCGCCTTGATGTCGGGATCAAGGCGCGGACGTCCGGCCGGCATGTGGTGGGGTGAGGTGGTGAGTAGTGAGTAGCAAGATGGAAAGCAGGATCAAGATCAAAACTCGTAACAGATCTCGAATGAAATGTCAGTTCGCGTCCGAAATACCGCCAAAAAGAAATTCATATCTTTCCTCTGAACATCTCTCCTGAGTCAGTTTCTTCAAATTCAAGAGCCTATACTCAATGGGAGCTGTTCAAAAAAAAACGGTGCCCTTCAGAATTTTGGAATATATTAAGTGACAGGGAAAGTCGTCTAAAATTCGGCCTCATTCCTCAAGCTCACAAGATGATTCAAGAAACGATGGATTCCTCGGTGGTGGTTAATTCATCTATGGTACTAAGCAACTTTAAGCCCTCCTCCCAACGCGAAGCCATGCGCGCCTGAACCACCCCGTACTCCTCAGGGTCCTCCCGCTCCAATCCCTCCACGGTTTTGCAGCCATTGTCGATGAAGCGGAAGATGCCGCCGGGGCTAAACTGGGTGAATGAGACCCGCTCCTCACCCTCCTGCACAGGAATGTTGGAGTGGGCGATGGTGGCGGAGGGCAGGAGGATGAGGGCGCCGTGGGGAAATTCGATGACGAGCCTCAGGTCCCAAAGGACGAGGTGCCCGCCGAGGGTGGCGTTGTAATGCCCCAAGGCATGAACGGCGCACCAGCCAAACGCTAGATTGAGGACGTCGCGGTGCTTGAACGTCCAAACGCTGCGGCCGAAATTGAATGCCGTGCAAAAAAAGACCGAGGTCTTGAAGGGTCGACGGAGGTCGGAGTCGTGGGCACGGAGGCCGGCGTCATGGGTGCGGTAGTACTGGTAGAGACGGGGCGCCCAGAGTTGAAAGGCAGCTGTGTGAGGTTCAGTGCGCGTTAAGGAGGTGAAAAAAAAAGTACCATCTGCGAATCCTGCCATCCTCTGGATGTTTGCGTTCGCAAGCAAACCCTCCGCAAGTCCCGTGTAGTCCTTGTTGTTGAGCCAACAGGGAGTCCACTGCCCTTGGCCGTAGAAGAGCCCCACGTTGACCGCCGCGAAAAGGCCGCGGCGATGCTTTCGCATTTCGGCGGGAAAGCGGGCGTTGTTGCCAGCGTCGCGGATGGCTTCGAAGGCGAGCTGGGTGGCGTCGCGGTAGCCATCGTGGTCGGGTTGGCCTGCGAGGACGGCGATAATTCGGCCATTGCGGTCGACGATGGGGCGCGGAGTGCTTCCGGCGAGGTCAGTTTGGGGAGGAAGGAGGGGGAGGAGAAAAGAGGCACTCACTACCCATCCCATTTGACCACTCGGAAGCCCCTCCCAAGGAAGTCGAGCAACGAGCGCCGAACCTTGGCGCCGCGTTTCTCCCCCTTGCTCTCGACCTTGGCGGCATACGCGCCTAGGGTCGAGGGCAGGGCAGCGGCGTCGAGATCAGCCTCGACCGGCGCCGCGCCGCGAACGTGCTCGTCGATGGCGGAGGGACCGGCGACGTGGCCAGCGTCGGCGTGCGCCTTTTCGCGTCGGCGGCGGCGGCGTGCGTTGGTGGCGGCAGATTTGCGCGCGGCCTTCTCCGCCTTGGTGGCTTTTTCCAGTTTAGCGGGGCGACGACGGTGCGCGCCAGTGAGGGCCTTTTTGGAGCTGGCGGCGACTTCGTCGAAGCTGGGTGAGCGGCGGCGTTTTGGCGGGGTTGGCGGGGTGGGGTTGACGTCGTCGATGTCGTCCCAGGGGTCGTGAGGAGGCGGCGAAGGCGGAGGCGGCCATTCCGCGTCCACATCGTTGAAGGGATCCGGTGCGGGCGCGGGCCACTCGTCGTCGACGTTATCGAAGTCGTCGTCCTCGGGCTCCTTGTCGTGTTCGTCGTTCTCGCGGGAGATGGCGCGTGCGAGGAGCGGGGCGAAATCGAAACCACGCTCTTGCAGCGCAGCAATGGTCCTTGGGAGGCCGGCGAACTCCTTGCCACTGCGCGTCTACGGGCGTTTTCGCGTTAATTTCGCGTTCCAGTCTTGAAAAAGCACACGAAACTTACAGTGCGCGTCAATGGAGTCCAGAGCATCGAAGAATACACGCCTGAAAATGAAATTGGTTAGTAAAAGCTTGGTGGTAAAACAGAATAAAGAAATAAGGCTCCTGGTTAATGTGCGCGGTCCAGGTGCTGAATCGTAGCACCCAGGGGCCCAATTCCTTGGAAAGAAAAAGAGAAAAGGAAACGGAAGCTCACCTGCGACGCGGTTGTGGGTGCTTGTGGGTGGTGGTTAGAGAGAGAGAAGTGACGATGTGATGTTTGGTCACATCGCTCCCACACTTGTCGTCTTCCACGCCCCTATACCCGCTGCATCTCCCCGTCTTATACCACAATACCCCGGCGAACTCGAGCGGCAATGAAACGTAATCGTAACAACATAAAAACTGGCACCATAAACTCAAAGAAAATCCAAATAACCCGTTCGACACGCGGAGTCTATGGGCGCCCTGAAAAGAAAACTGTTACACTCACGCAGGCGGAAATGCTGCTGCATAAAGACGCCGAGGCGCGAGAGGAGGAGATTCGCCTTGCCGGTATGCTCTATCACTTTCTTCTGGCTCAAACGTGAGGTCTAAAACAAACCAGCAATGTCCGAACAGCAGCGCCGCGAACATGACGCTCTGCGCGATATCCCTGACGCGTACGACGACTACGGCGGCTACGAAGAAGACGTCCTCCATGGCCGTATTCCTGCCGACATCAGTCACGCCGGAGAAACCTTGACCGACGAGGCGATGGAAGACGCCGAGCAGACTTTGCTGGAGCAGATGCGTGCACATCACCAGTGCGTATGCTGCTATTTTTTTTTCACGTATGCGCCTTGCTCACTCCTGCGCAGGAAACTTTGGGGCCGCAAGAAAGACCACCGTACACGACGGGACCGCACACAAATTCTGGTGAACACATTTGCATCGCAGATGAACCAGATGACGGACGCGTACCTGGAGTGGTCCCGCGACACCGCGGGGGAAGGTCTCTCGAAGATGTTCACGCACCCAGAGGACGCCGTGGTGAAGGACAAGCACCGAGTATATGTAGTCGATTGCTTCAGTGCGGACAAGTCTTCGCCGTTTTTGTTGGAGTACGCTAATTTTGTTTCCTTACCCTCGAAGCTGCCTACCACGCGGATTTACCCATCGTCGAGGGAGATGAGGTTATCGCGTCTGCGCTGGTCCGTCAGGGGCTAATGCCGGTCGCTGCGCTTTTTGCGAGCGTCGTCATCACCGTGCGCGCCCTCGAACTCTTTCGAGTGCTACAGCTGCGCTGCCCACGTATGGGTATCCAACCCTTCGTCCGCGCCCTCTGCGACATCCACGGCGTCGCGCCCCGCCCGTACCTCTCCACCCAATTCTCCATCGCATACGACGTCTACCTCGCTATTCTTGCCAACGTGGATGCCCGCGTACAAGCCGCACTTGGTCGCGATACGCCAAACTGGCGGCTCAAAAATGCGTGCCCGGCATGCATGTATAAGCTCGAAGGCGAGGTTCCCATCCCCCTTCCCTTTCTCGCCACAATCGACGGGAATAACTCTCTCAAACGATTTTGGCGGCGGGAGAGGGAGGAGTTTGACGCCGATGGGAAGTCTGTTCCGGGGGCTTCAAAAGAGCGCCTCGACAATCGTGTCGCACCTGGCGACTACTACTTACCGCGCGACGAGGTGGACAAATGGTCAAAGGAGGGATTGGAGGAGTTGATGCGGGGTTTTGTGCCGGGCTCGGAGGTGGAGGATGAGGGTGAGGGATGCACAGAGCGGTGGCAGAACATGAAGGAGGATATGACGGCACGCGCGTACGGGATGTACGACGAGACGGGGATTTTTCCTGCCCTTTGCAGGCACGGATTCCTCCTCGTTGTCGTCGACATGGTGAAGAGCGGGGAATTGTAAGCTCTTTCGTTTATCCTTCATCCTTAAAACATACCCTAACTACTTTAAAGGGCCAAGTATGGCTTTGCCGTAACAGCACACTTGCTGCGAGTTCTGGGCGAGCTTGGGCTTGGCTACGATATCGGCTGCAAGTACGGCAAGATGGTGCGGATGCACCCAGCTCTCTCCGGTCTCGCGGCCGACAACAACTTCCGTTCACTCGTCGGCGCCTTCCACGGCCACGCTCACAATCGACAGTGCCAGCTGTCCAACCTCGCCACGTATGTCTCCGGAATGGGATTGGAGGATCTGGAGGGCTGCGAGAAATACTTCTCGCAATCCAATGGCTTGGCTGCCACCACTCGCTACGCCACCGCCTTCCACCGCCAGCAAGCGATTACGACGTACATGAAGCACGCTGATACGGTTGGCGCGTACCAGGGCCTCTGTGCGTCCTTTATCTTTTGTTTTTCATTTCTAATTTGTCTAACATTAATGCAGCACTCCTCCTCGCCAGCAAGTATCGCCGCGCCCTCAAGATCAAGGGCACCCTTCCTTTACTACGGCAGACGATGGCCTCGATGGGCGTCGAGACACGTTCAGTCTTCGAGACGTGGCTGCAGAAGGAGAAGACTTACCTCGCATCCTTGAAGAAGGAGCCCGCGCACGAAACACTGCAGATGGAGTATTACCAGAAATTGGTGAATCTCCGCGACCACCAGTGAGTCCTTTCAACAATGACCGTGGGGTCGCAGCTGACCTTCGTTCAAGGGAGCGTTTAGACGCAATAAAGGGTGTCGAGACCCCGTTCGTTCCAGCACAGCACGATGCGACATACGCACAGGCGGCAGCGCAGACTCGACGAATAGAGACGCAACGGCGTCATGCTGCCGAGGTCTACGCGAAAACGCTCGACGCGGTGCAAGATCTCGAGATTAGACTGGGAGGTGGGCCGCGCTGGGTCCCCGAGGACAGGGAGTGGGTAGAGGCCGCGGCGATGCTGAGGAATCGCCGATACCAACGCGCGCTGGACGAGCTGGAAGCGCTCGTCATCGCCCGGATGTTTGAGTTGTCCAAGGTTAACATGTCGGACACCGGTAAGTTTTTGCTGCATTGTATTCTACTCAACCCTAACACCCTGTACATAGGTTATAAATTACGCAAGCACATTGCCAAAGCGCTTCAGGCGCGCTCAAAGGGCGTCAAAAGTGCGCTCGACACATACAACACTGCGGCTGCAGCCCTCTCGCCCCCTCGGACCCCGCTCACTTGGGATCAAATTGTGGACTACGCCTTCCTCTCCGACTTCGACCTCCTGCGGGAGGGGAGGGAGGATATACGTGATGAGCCATGGGCTCAGCCTGGGGGGCGACTCGCAATGGACCAGCATTTTAAGCTGCTTCGCGCCGACGAGGAAATCGCCCGCCTCAACCTGGAGATACCGAGATTCATCACCTACATGGCTGATGAGGAGGCCTTCCTCATCCACCACGAGGGCCGGCTGCGCGACAACGGCAACACAGTGTTGGCGCATCAAGTCTGGCTGCAGCGCCGGGAGCGGGGACGGTTCCATGCCCTTCACATGGATCGGCTCGTGAAGCTCAGCAAGGAGCCCGGCTTCACGGCGTCCCTGCTCCGCGGCGTCAGCGTGAACAAGGAGCGGGAAGTGCCTGCACCACCTGCACGCAACGAGGACGATGACGTGGAGATGCCTGCTGCAACGCGTGAGGATGGTGGCGAGGAGGAGGAAGACGGCGGGGATGGAGACGTTGACGTCGTCGCGGATGCGCTGGAGCACATCCTTCGCATCACGGCCTGAGGTGCTGCAGACTCTGTATTAGATATATGTATTTCGCGTTTTATGTACCTTGTACTTGTCCTTTCTATGTAGATTAATTATGACTGGCTTTAGTATGTGTCCAAGGTCATCCCCCCTTTTTATTGTGAATTTACAGGCATTTTTGCGGCCGGGATGGACTTGTGCGCACATGGTGGAGAGATTTTGATGGCGGGTGAGGCGCGCCATCAATCGCGATGGCGCGCGCCGTTATTGATGGCCTTCGGCTTGTTAAATAAGAGATCTCTGAGATATCTGTAATATCTCAGAGCTATTTGCTATAAAGAGCTCATAATTAAGCATAATTAAGCCGTGCTGGAGAAATCACACTGATCGCCATATATTGATGGTGGAGATCGACTACTTCTCCTACATCAATATATGTCATTACTGGGGCTATACAGGTGGGTGGCCATCCCGGCCATTCCGATAGACCTCAAAAGAGATTTGAAGTTGCATCAAACTTTTTCTGTTTACGACGGCGATGGCGATGGGCCGGTAGAATCGAAGGGAAGAGTATCGATGGTATAATTAGCAGGACACTGACTCTGCAGATTGCAAGACAAAATTTCCACTCGATAGCAAAGCGAGAGCCTTATCTCGTCCAAAACGAGAACGTAGTTCAACGCGGGAGAGACTACTGCAATCGAGGCGGGGTTCCGCTTCGACGTCGCGTGAGTGAACGCGAAGGGACGGCGCACGGAGACATCTGCTCCGTATTTCTCGTCGCCATCTAATATCGCCCGAATTGAGGTCGCCGTGGACCGATTTCGCGACGCGTCGTCACGTCGTGGACTCGAGGTGGTGGGAAGGAAGAAAGATCGTGGCGGTGCACGGATCAAATGTCTGGTCTTTCTTGGGTCTTCCTTCCTTTTTCCCACCACCATCTCCACCATCCTAACACCATCCTCCATTCCAAAAGGTTAAAGGTATGGGGATAAAAAATGATGGCGGACACGCCCCACCGCGTCTCTGCTTCGTCTTTATCTCTGATCATGGGCTATACTGCTTCTTATGGGCCTATGAGCAACTAGCTGCGATCTACTGATTCAAGAATCAATATTTTACTGCTCTCTACCTAGACACCCGAACTTTGCTCAGTTTCAAACATGTTTGACCACCAAACTGAACCTGAATGCAGGTTCAAGTGTTACGTTCGACACTTCTCCGCATATGCGAAAAGTGGCACGGAAGTAAGTGGCCTCAATCACGGGCCAGTTTCAACTTTTGTTGAAAGGCAACAAAGGGCTTTGTTGGATATCCATCCCGCTTGGAAAGTTGGAGAGAACATTTCCCTCCCAACAAGGGTTCATCTCGGTGGGTCTCCATCAAAAATGGAATTGCTCCGTCGTCCGTCGAGGCACAAATTTGAGGACAAAAACCGGTTCAAGGATCCCGCCGGATAAGCTGCCGGCAAGATTATGGAAGCGCAGTGGTGTAAGTAAAAGGGTCACAAGGCTGCACTGATATAGTTATAATACGCGACGAACCCAAAAAGAAGGGAAAAAGGGCCTAACTGGGAATTGAACCCAGGACCTCCTCGAAGACGATAATTACACCCTAACAAGGAATCATACTACTAGACCATCAGGCCAATGAAAATACCTGGTTATACTGGTACTAAACAGCCCAAGCCCTTTGGTTTCGTTCGCTGCCCATGACTAAACATGTCAGCTCTGGAATTGGAGAGTAACTGAAGAGTAGGTGATCGGAAATCTGGGAATACACTATGTACCGTTAAAATTCAAGAACACCCGGTTCTATGAGTGTAGCGTGCTGAGTGATCCTGGTAAGTTATGAATATCACGTTCAAAGACTCGGAGGAGGAGTGCTATGTATGAGGATGAATGAAAGTTTTAGTTGAATAGTGAGAAAAAGAAAAGATATGGTAAATTAGTAGACGGGCTGTAGTGACAGCAGGTAACGCTGGAAGCGTTGAGAACCAAGACAAGACTGAATGCTTTGTGAGAGGTCCCAATAAACTCAAAATACTGTACTATTTCGACCAAGTGTTCACGGATTTTGGTTTTTTTCGTCTCCGAGATGACCGAAAAATTTCCTTCTGAATTAAGGTGATTTTTGCACACATCATACAAAGTCGAGGGTCACCCGTCACTGAACACTTGGTCGAAATAGTACAGTAAACTGGTTCATCAGATATTCTTTCCCACGGCTCATTTCCAACGTAAAAACACTTGTTGACTTGAATTCGCACCCGTCTGACTTCTAAGATGAGTTTTTATGGCCCTCCAATTACCTGCATCCCTAGAACTTGGGCTCTCCGTACTACATCCGCCACCAGGCCATACTTATTTCCACCTGATTGCAACAGCTCTCGCCTCCCTCTTACACTCATCCGCGCGAACAGACCAATCCTTAGTCTGTTAGTTACCGCGGTCAGTTACCCGGTGGCCTGCGTTATTATGTAACCATCACGGATGCAAGCACAAACAAGCCTTTAGCGAGACGCGTCTTGACGCGTTTCTTGGGTTGCCTTGTTCGTAGAAGCCTCCAGAACCGGTCTGAATTGCTGCAAGCATTAATCATGGCGAGTCCCCCCTTTTCCCTTCCCTCGAAGCATGGTTTTCGAGAAGTGCACCGAAAATAGAACAAAACCGCGAAAAGATATTCATATTGAGAATGTGTGGGTCAGAGAACTTCAGGAAAGCTTCCAAAAGTTATTACCCTCTAATACAAGCCAAAATTCACCTTTCGTCCATATCCAAACACCATCGATATCTCACAACGCGTCCAAGTCGCGTCGCTAGATAACACACGTAATGTCCTAAAGCGGATGATTTGTAATAACGCAGGCCACCGGGTAAGTTACGCGGTAACTAACAGACTCTATCAAGCGAGGTACGAGCTAAGTATTGATAGAGCGTCTGTCAAGAGAGACTAACCAATCCTTATGATTCTCGCTCTACCCGAGGACCCGTTCCACGAGACTGGAACTCAGGCACTCGTTATCCACTGTTCACTCCCTTACCCTTGACTGGTTTCCCGTCTCCAGGGTCACGGCTACGGATAAAATCTCCGGTAGGCTTGTCGAGATCAACTTCGCAATTCAGCCCCAATTCTTCTCTGAACCTCCATGGACCATCTGGCATTTCTCGTGCTGGTCCTACCTGGTACGAGCTGAAACCAGCGGCCAGGACTGACAGTTCAAATGAATTGTCGGGGAACGGAAACACACGCTCAGTGGTTGGACTGCGGAGTTCACTCGCCCCGACAATTCACGAGGTAGGTAATGATTGAACTTTTGCACTACACAAACAATCTACACTGCTTGGTCATTGTAAGTTATTTTAAATGCACCACTGATCAACATATTTTACGTGCGAACCCTGTTTCAAGACAGTGTAGCTACTGGAGCAATGGCAAGCTTGATTGCCTCATTGATGTTGTTAACCATCCCATTCTGGTCGTAATACGAACGGCCGCAGATACATTTCGCGCCGAAGCACGCAGTCGCTGCGGGCCAACCCCACATGTTCATAAAGAGCTGATTCCGAGTGGGCGTCGATTAAAGTGGGAAATAAGCTGGAACAATCGCATTCAGCCATTAAAATCGGCCAGGTGTTCTGCTAGTGCTCTTCACCCACTTTTTCTTTGAGAAGTCGCCACAGAGAATTGTTGTCCAACCTTCTCTGGCACGCCAGGCATATCTGTACCTCCTGGTTGCCTTGTGCGAACAAGGCGCCATTCATCGCTTCCTTAAACCGCGCCTTGAAACTTTCGTGGAAGGTGACGAGGGTAAGAAGACTGCTCGCGAGAGCCTGTGCAGCTTGTCGGTATGCTCTCCATTCAGAAGCTCAAATTTGAGCGTGAATATCAACGCAACCGTAGTTTCCTCCTCCCATCCAAAACGCGACGTAAGGCCGTAGAGACGCAGCGGCTGACTGACGAAAAGAGAAGAGGGGGCGGTCGTACGGATGAGGGAGAGAGGACCGGGCGCGTCCCATTTATCGATGAGCTCTACTGCCGCTTCTGCCTCATCCAACGAGGCCCACCGAGGGATTACCAGTCCGCACATCATCCGCAAAACTCTTTCCATCACAGAATCCTTTTCACCGACTGGTATATCGTGCGGTACCTTCGCACCGGGCGGCTGTGGGAGCGACAGCATCGTGCGGAAGAAGCCGGAAGTAGTCTTGAGGATGAGGCTATGAACTCGGTATGAGGTCCCTTCTACAGACTGAAGGACCACATCGGTATTTTCGTCGGAAAAAGAAGGATGGTAATTGCTTGCAGCCAGAGGAAAACGAGCGGTCAAAGTCAGAACGAGGTGGAAGCGCGAATAGTTGGTTCTTTTCTTTCCCACGCTTTGGACGCCATCGGCAACTCGGCAAAGGCACATTCCGTAGTATTGAAAAAGATATGTGCAAGAGGTCAAAATTTAGAATGTATTTAGAGCCACCTACGGACCCCCGACTGTATGAGTGTAACAGATCACCACTGTGGAGAGTACGCGCAGTCAGATCAAGTGTGTAAGCAATTGATTTATTTTTCGGACATTTGATCCGACTGCATTATATTTGACTGCCTTTCGAGACACTCAGTTCAACTGTGTACAAAGCAATTGGTACAAGTGCAGTCAATTTGACTGCTTTCACAAACTTTCTCCCCTGACCTCGCCTGACCAAATTGAGGACCCGGAAGCTGAAATTTCTCGTTGGATTGCGCTTGCTTGATGCGGAAGCCATCGACCTTTGATTTGACGTAAGTACGTTGCTCCGTCTTCCTGCTTCCTCCGCTCATCCTGCACTCTTTACCTCCGGTTCTTCCACAGCTCAATACATTGGTTCTCAGCTTCCTCCGTGTGTCTCTACTCAACTCTTTCTATCTCCAAACTCGACGTCACAGCGCACAGTGTGTGTTGTCCGGAATGCAAAAAAAAAACGACACTGTTCAATGTTCATGTACTCGCGGGCGTCACGATGCGCGCGCTTCTAATCACACTGTCCGCCTACCTGCTTGAATATCGGGGACTTAGAACCTTGCGGACCAATTTTACCACACCGACGAAATGTTCTCTCCCACTCAGTTTTGTCAACCTCGTCTTATGGGCTTCCTTCAGCACACTCCGGATGGTATACAACTCACGTGATTGCCCGTCATCAATGCCCTACAATGTCGCGAGTCTTCAAGATCACTTTGCGCCAAGTTTTCAGTACTAAGACTGCCGAAATTCCTTTGAACCACTGTTTAAGTTCGTGAGTAGTCGGTCCATGTTATTGATCAACACCTTAAGCCACCGGTTCTTCATCTCATCAATATCGGCTTTCCCAGTCTCTTGAATCACCCCTACATTGCGCAGGCCCAAAATCAGGTCCGCAAATTCAGATATCAAGATTCTGTGGAAGCGACTCATTCCCGCCTCAGGCTTTTTGAGATTTGACCTGGGGATGGAGTGCTTCCATTCTTGTTCACGGCGGTCACCTGTTACCTGCTCATGGTATCATCCAGGCTCGTCTGTTCTGCCTCATGATTTGGTACATTATAACCATATAATATTTTATGCACTATAGTTTGGTCTCTGGAAAGTTCTCCGTTTGCATTCTACAAGGTCGGACGTTCTCTTGCAGCCTTTGGCTGCCATCTCATCGGCCCCTAGTTCCCTCGGGCTTCGTCAAGAGTCCATTCAATGGTAGGGCAAAACCTCCAGCTGTCCGTCATGGCATCCATATCTCGAGCCGCTCACACATCTTAGGGAACATCTCTTGGGTACTCTATTTTCCCCCTTTGTCACAATGACTTCAAGCGACTATGGGCATGGACAAGTATCACCGCCATTCAATTACATCTTCAAATTCTCTCGCAGGCGTCCCCAACTGAGTTTATGTCTAACAGCTAGCTCATCCCTGTGAAAAAATACTTTTCGGGTGTGTCGACTCAAAAAACACCGAGGCACTACTCGTCGTTAATGGCTCTGCACATCTAGGCCATACTCAAACGATCCTGACATGTAGCCCGACCCTGATCGCTTTCCCCGAGAACACCTTTAAAACTTCGGGTCTCGAATCCCAACATACGCCCGGGAGCCTGATGCGGTTGGATTTTGGCGCAGGTATGAAGACACATCTTCCAGAATTCAACCTTGGTTAATTTCCGTAGCAGTATCTGCAACGTCTTTCTCTGGCTTGAGGATCATGCCCTCTTGAGACGACCATATAAATAAACCCGTTGAATTTCACCAATGGTGACAGTGCTGGATTGTTGGAATAGACGTGAACTTGAAGGGACCTAGTTCTTCTGATTCTAGGAATCCTGATAAGACTCAGGAATTGTGGTGCCGTCTCCGAATATCTGACCTTGAACTTGTCAGGGTCCTCAAATTTCTTGGTTCATGGCTTTGCGATAACCCATGTCGCCCTACGGCTCTGGGTGTCTCCTTCCTCAAGTAAAGTAAGACTCCGCAACCAGCTTGTGCATCCGCCGTCGAGTTATTACTCCATTATCAGTTCTTTAAGTTTGCTCCCTGCTACTTTGGATCTTTTGCACCTTCGGAAGGTGTGCCCGACGGTTTTGAGTTGATTTTATTTTGGTTGAGGGGTCCACTTCCTCGTTCTCGTGGTCCTCTAATTTGGTTCACATTTATCCGGGTTCACATCGTTTTTGCGTCACTTCCTGGCAGTGAAATTCCACTACGTTCGTCGTGCTCCCTGTATGCTTCGCAGCCTACGCGGTTTGTATTCCTCACACTTTTCGTGCCATCATCTCCGTGTCGGCCACTGTTTTGATTTTGTTGTTGTTCTTGAGTTGCTCCCCGCGGTTGAGTGTGTACTGTTGGAATAGGGAGATTATATCCTCAAATTACTCAACAGGCACGCTCTGGCGGAATAATTCCCTACGGCACTTAGTGTATCCTACTTTTCCATACTACTTTTCCATACTACTTGTCAGTTGGAACATGATCTTTTCGCGCGTGTTGCTTACCTGGGCCCCTCCGGACCTTAAAAAGTCACTAGAAAATGCGAGTAATTATTCTAAAGATTTATCTGCCATATTCATGCCCCGCATAATTTTTTAAACCGATAGATGAAGCAAAAGCTCGCAGATGCACGCGTTGTTTGCCTCTGTTATTTCTGAAGGCTTGACCGCACTTCTCCTCTTCCCACCACCATCCGGCCTCTTCTCCGCGCGTCCCTCGCCGCCAGGCCAATTTTTTGGTCCTCAATCGCCGTGTACTGCCCTCAGACACGTCCACCGCGCCTGACAAGCCCGCAGGAAGCGAAACAAACGAATCAATGGCGAAATATCGTTTTCACCAAGAAGGGCGCGTAAGTTGATGTATACCTCCTCTGTGGGCTCCAAACTTGACTCATGCACTCTCATAGATGCACTACGCATCTGGAATGTCAAATTAGGCCTCTCGGGTAAGACTTTCCTTGCCTTCATTCCAGCACTCGCTCGACTCAGACTCAATGGAGCAACGAAGGCGCGGGGACGTGCAGAGACTAACACAAGGCGTCCGTGCGATGTCAGTCGCGACCGCCCATTTCATATTTCAGGTGTGATGTCTTGCTCGTCGCGTCGAGTCGGCGGTGTGGACGTATGTGTCCTCCTTCCCCTTTCCCCACTCGTTCCCCTCGATGTTAATTGCTTTGAACTGATGCTCGTACAGGCGCCTAGTGCACGAGCGCACAACCGACCTCGTCGCCCTCACAGCCCGCCTCGTCGATGCGCGGGGGAATAACGCGGACGCCGTGGTGCTATCCGCGGGATGTCTCGTCGTCCACATTTCGCGCTTGTACGCCGCACGTCCGCGGCACATTGGGCGTCTACGCCACGCGCAAGGGAAGATGTGTGTGCATTGCATCTGCATCGCACCTCCCTCTGTTCGCCTCCGCACCCTTTTTTTCTTACCCGCTCCGACCCGTGCCCATGGATGTGGCGGTGCAGCACGCCATTCGGGGCGGACGACACGTCCCTCAGGTCGCTGTGCTGCCCGCGTCCATGCAGGACGTGTAGATGTCGGATGTGGGGTGCGCGCCGATTTCTTTCCTTTCCTTTCGAGCCGACCGCGAACCCAAAACCGGGATGCGTTGGTGTTTTCTCCCCGGTCTCTTCCTTTTCCCTCTTTGTGCTTCCTTTGCCATACCCTCGTCCTTGGGTGGCGAGTGTCCGGTATCGGTGGCCTCGAAATAGTGCTCGTCGTCGTAGCTGCGTTGGCTCTCGGCGTCGGTACGCTAGTTGGCGGGCTGGTCGTCGGTGCGATTGAGGCGGCGTGATCATCAGTGCACCTGTCGGTCGCGCTCGGCATCGGTGTGGACATCTTACCCACAAGGACGTGTGATGTGAGCGGTGTCTGTTGGCGTACAGGAGGACGTGCGCGCGCGTTGCGCCGATGGGGCTCGGAATTCTTTTTTCTCTTTCTTTTGGCGTGTGTGCGGGGGTGGTTGGGAGCGAGGGCGGCGAGTGGGCGTTGCGTGCGTGCGTGAGCAGCGAGTGGGTGCCGGGGAGGACATGTACTCAGTGGACATGCTTGCGCTCTCCGTCGGTCGGGTGACGCAGCGGAGGGTGTCTATGTGCTTATGTGCTCGCCTTCCGTTCTCTTCCTCATCTTTATTCAAAAAATACTCACGCAATGTTCCCAGAAGGCGTTCAACCACTGCTCGACGTTGAGCGCGCCGCGGGGGCGCAGATCGCGCTGGCGGGGGATAAGGTGTGTGGTTTGTTGCCTTACCCCCACCCTTTATTCTTCTCGTTTTCGCGAGATCCTCCTTCCTCCTCTTTTTTTTTCTTTTTCTTTTTTTTTGGCTCCCTCAATTTCTTGAGCTGACTCCACTTCTTCCTTCCCCATGTGTAACGGACGAGGTGGGTCTGGAAAAGGTGTGTTGTGTTTTCTTCTCATTCTGTTGAGTATGTGACGCTGATTACCCTTGCTTTCGTCCTTTCCCCTTTTTTTTTTTTGCATCCGTACATAACTCGACATCTGTTAAAATCGATCCAGATCTTGACCTTCCTTCACGACAAGTTGATCTACCGACGACCACAACTCGACTGGACCACCACTCCGTCCTCAATCCAACGGCATGATGGCATCGCGCCCGCCGTCTCTATCCGCACCTACATTTCGACGACTCAAATTGTGCCAGGGCTTCTCATCGTCTCAGATAAGTAGCGGTACCACGTCATGTGTTTCTTTGACTAATCTCATCGACGACTCTTTCAGCGTCCGTTAGGTTCTCTTTAGCTTTAACTCTTTTTGCAGGTTTTCGTTTGCTGCCTTGTCATCTCGTTTACAGGTGGATACAAAACCCGATTTGTTTTCCGTTAGGCATTGGTATCAGCGTCGTAAGCTTCGATAAATTCAAGGTTCGTGCACCACAAGTCGCTTTCTTGACTTTTTCTTGCTGACTCCTCGTCTGCTTCACGCCAGGCTCGATTCACAAGTCTGAACTTCGGTCTTTTCTTTCTTTCTTTTTTTAGCCTCCCCCCGACTTCTGCAACTGACCGATATCTAGCGGACGAGGTGCTTTGTGTTCTTCTCATTCGGTCGAGTACGTAACACTGATTGTGCTTGCTTTTGTCTTCTAGCCCTAGTCCCTGCGCCGTATGATACTCGACATTTGGCGCATGTCGAAACCGATCTTGGCTTCCGACACACCGACAACTCAATCTACCGACGCGTTCCTCAACATCTCATCGCCCTACGTCTTCTTCTCTATCCGCACCCTACATTTGGACAACTCAAAATTGTGCCCGAATTTCTCACCGATTAAGATAGGTAGCGATCACACGTCACCGAATCTCGTTGCTGATAATTTATTTATGCAGGCCCGTTGGGTTCACTTTACTTTTGCCTTTTTTTGCGGGTTTTGTGTGCTGACCTCATTTCGTTTACGTGTGCTGACTTCTCATTTCCTTTACAGATACTGTGATTCGCCTAGACATCGCACCCAAACGAACGGATCTAAGCTTGGAAGGAGTAAAAGGTTGGTCCACCAAATGTCGCTTTCTTGACTTTGTCTTGCTGACTCCTCGTTTGCTTCACGCAAGGTCAATCCACAAGTTTAAACTTCGGTGGTGTCGAGAACGGTATGTGATGGTTTTGGACTCAGGTTATCAGCTTTTGACTTCTACTTTAGAACCAGGGCTTGATTTGACTGGTAGGATAATGGATCGGGAGTAGAATAGTTCATGTAATATATAGTGCAATAGTACAGGGTACAAACTGAGTGATATGTGCAGTGAAATCAAGTGTCAGCATGCAGTCAATTCAACTGTCTGAAAACACTCAATCCAAGGGTGGACACGCAGTCAGATTGACTGCCAAGATGGCCGGAATGCAGTCGGATTGACTGCCTCTACACACTCAGTCCAAGTGTTCCATAGCAGTCGGATTGAGTGTGCCCCCACACTCAGATCAAGTGTTTTGGCGCAATTGATCCGACTGCGCAGACTCTCTACAGTGTCACAGGCATGATATGTCCCAATTATTTTTTATCCTACAGTAGACCCAAAGTCGGAAGAAATAAAGACCAGATGAAAAATCTCATTTTCGGTCAGTCCCGAGCTATTGCATCGAAAGCTGAACTGCTTCAGCTCGGCTATTGATGATGGTTTCCACTTTTGGCACAACAACGCCCATCGCCTATTTCGGAAATAACGGACAAACATCTAAAGCCTCAACCAAACAGATAACAGATCTTTACTGCCAACGACCATGTCTCTGCTCAGCATCCCGCCTGAACTTCGCATGATCATCTTCGACTTCTGCTTTCCGCCGGCCCAGACCTGTGTGCAGATAATTCCTTACCGGACATCCTTGCCGGCCTGCCGTCTCAATCTCCCTGTGGCCCTGTATTCCGTATGCAAGGCGATTTCCTCTGAGCTTGAGCCTTTGCAGGCCAAGCTCCGCCGCCTGGACTTCACATATATCATCCGGGGCCCCATCCTCACTACCCCCTGGCGTCCCGAGTACGACTCCAAACACGACGACGACCCCGAGCACTTCGCCTTCATCATGCGCTTTGCGGAACGTATCCGCCTCGTCGGTTCTGGCCCTATCATCTCCCCTGGTCGGCCCCTGGGAACAGCCACTGGGGGCCGCGCTCTGGCCCCTGGCCCCGAGTGCGCCCTGAAGGTGCTCGAAGTTCAGCCGCGCGCGTGGCGGCGATGGTACCTGGCCAGAGTCATGATAATGAACCTTTGTGAATTAACCACACACGCTGATGTCGCGCAGCGCCTCGAAGTACGACTCATTCGGGACACCGAAGATCCACTGGAGGATGTGGAAGCATTCAAGGGGAGGATGCGTGAATGGCAGAAACGGCGTGAGGAGAACGGGCAGGTGGGACGGTTGTCGGTTAACCTGGCGACGTTGGACCGAGTCGCCGGGAAAGAGGTGAAAACGAATATTCGCAGGATTGAAGCGTGGTTGCAGCGATTTCAGGACGTAACGGACGTGCGGGAGAGGGCGGATACGGAGGGACCACTGGCAGGATATGATGATGACGACGATTCAGTATGACCGAGGCAACTCTCTCAACTCAGAGGAGCTAAAATTTAGTTGCGTACGACGACCAACATAATATTTCAAACAAGCGATAAATGTATGGAAAAGAAACAAGCGAGATGAAAGGAGCAGTCGGCCATAGTATCTGCTATCTTATCGCGCATTATCATTTACCATTGACAGTCGTCGTCAAAGTGTAAACTTGGTCGTTGTGAACTCAATATCGTCGGCGGGTACCAAGTGAATCCAAAAAAAACATGTAAAATAAATATAGCAAAGCACAGTAGGTAGGTAAAAAAAGTGTACGTATCGTAGGGTATGCAGCAGTAAAGATGCAGAATTGCGGAGACAGTAGAAAACTCGTTTCGTTCGTGGATGGTCCGGTACACATTTATTCTTTCATTCTTTCGTCGCTCACCCTTGATCCGTCCTCGTTCGTCGTCCGCCCGCGCAAGTCGGTCGCTCCACAGACAGCGCGCGCCACCTACACATGCATCCCCGCAAACTGCCCACTCAGCCCCGCCGCTTGCCCCGGCTGCGGACTCCCCGCCCCTCGCACCCCAGGCGTCCCCCCGCCCGGCGTCTTCTTCGGCAACACCCACGACGGCATCCCCGCCGTCTCCGCCACGGGACTCCCACTCGGCCCTCCTCCTGCTGCCCCCCCACCTCCGTACGTCGCCGCAACAGGACTCGACGGCTGCGCAGCCGCAGACACCGCTCCCGGATCCGTAAGCGAGTACCCGCGCTGCACCCCCGGCTGCACCCCCAGCCCCGCCCCCGCCGACCCCGGATCCGTGAGCGAATAGCCCTGATACTGCTGTGGCTGCTGGCTCCCACCGGGCTGCGGCCCCAGCGCATGCGCCAGCTCCCCAGGCGTCTGCTGCGTCGGTAGTCGATGCTGCGTCGTATAATCGGGTTGCAGCGCCGGCGTCGCGTACGCGCCCTCTGGCTGATTCGCATACGGGTCGGGGAAGTACCCTGGGTCGTCGTCGATGGGGCTCGTGGGGCTCTCGTACGGCTGTTGTTGTTGCTGGGCGGCTTGTTGCTGCTGCTGTGCCTGCAATTGCGCTTGTTGCGCCTGCTGTGCCTGCAGTTGTTGCTGCTGAATCGCCTGCTGCTGCGCTTGCTGTTGTTGCTGCTGAATCGCCTGCTGCTGCGCTTGCTGTTGTTGCTGAGCCGCTGCAGCCGCCTGTTGCTGAGCCGCCTGAGCCGCCTGCTGCTCCTGTTCCTGCTGCTGCTGCTGCGCTTGCCCCCCCGCCGCTCCCCCTCCCACCGCACCCTCCGTAATCCCCGGAATACTCACAAAATACACACTCCCCGCCAAATCCTTCCCCCCCGCCGCGTAATACTGCGCCCACGCCTGCACATTCGGGTCCGCGTACGTCGTATTGGGGTCGTACACGTATGGCGGGCCCGCCTGCGCGGCTTGCGGCTGCGCCTGGGACTGCGACTGGGCGCCGGCGGCTTGCTGCTGGGGCTCGGGCTGCGCCTGTTGGGCGGCGGCCTGCTGTTGCTGCACGGGCTGCGCTTGTTGTTGGGCGGGCTGGGCGGCTTGCGGCTGTGGTTGCTGCTGCGGCTGCTGAGCGGGGTACGGCGTCGGCCCCTGCTGCTGCGCCGGTTGCTGCTGCTGCTGGGCGGGATATCCACTCGGTCCCTGCTGCTGCGCGGGGTACGGCGTCCCTCCCTGCGGCCCCTGCGCGGGATACGGCGTCGGCCCCGTCGGCCCATACACCCCGTACCCCGCCTGTCCCTGCGCCGGCGGCTGTCCCTGTCCCTGCCCCTGCCCCTGCTGCTGCTGCTGCTGCTGCTGCTGCGCATACTGATACGCCGCCGCATCAGGATACCCCGCCGCCGCGCCGGGGTACCCGTACGGCTGCGGCTGCTGCTGCGGGTAGCCAGCGGGCTGGGGGCCAATGTAGACGCCGCCCGAGTGGCGCGCGAGACTCTCCTCCATCATGCGGTCGAAGATGGTGCGCGCGCGGACGAAGGTCTCGTTCATCGAGACGAGGTCGGCTGGCGCGTCGTCAGTTAAAATGTGCGTGGTTAAGCGAGAGAGAGAGAGACGCACCCCGCTTCTGGCTGTACTTGTCAATGAGCTTGACGATCTTGGGTCGCAGCGCCATGCACGAGCGGTAGAGTTCCTGCGTTGACCAAACGGCGTCAGTGTCGGTCTTTACGAAGAGCGAGCAAACGAAGGAGCGAAAGAAAAAGTCGGCAGCCGCCGTCCCGCGGACCACATCCAAAGTCCTCGTCGCCCCATCCCCATCCTCCTTCATCACCCCATCCTCTTCTCCGCCAAAACAAAACCCCGCCTCCCCCACAAAACCGCTCCCAAACCAAAGAAAGTCCTCCTCTCTTCCGCACAACCTCGCCACACAAAACCCCCTCCCGCTCCCGCTCCCAACCTCCAAAACTCCAAAGCTCCAAAACAAAACACCGACCTGAATCTCCTCATCATCCGCCAAATTATCCCCCCTGCTCGGATCGAGCGCGCGCAGCATATTGAGGAGGCGCTCCACGTTGACGGCCTGCGCGAACACCGCGGCTTCCTGCGTGGCCTCGGCGGCGAGCTCCGCGGGGGTCGGTTCCGGGAGGGGTTCCTGGGTGAGGGGTTAGCGTTTTCGGAAAGTCACCAGCGGGGCAGTTGGTGGTGGTAAGAATAAAGAGGTACAAATGTGGGGGGAAGTAAACGGGACGACGAGAGCAGGAAGCAGGACGTCGTCAAAGCAGGGGGAAAGAGTGTGAAGACGCCCGGCTGACGCTGGATCATCCGCGCATCTCTCCCCATCCTCTGAAACGCGTAGACCCCGGCCTATCTCCCCCCCCCACCCCCATCTTCCGCAAAGACAGAGAAGAGAAAAACTGCTTTCATGTATGTAGAAAACTCGAGCGAATACGCACCACATAATTAACCGGGAAGATCCCCGTCCGTCCGCGCAGCTGGCCGCGCCACCAGTCGCGGTACCCGCGGTCGACGACCTGCAAGGCAATGGTCAGCATCAGTATTCATTCCGATGAGGCGGTTTTGAAGTGAAAAGAAGGAGGGATGAGGCGGTATGCATGCATGCATCCCTGTACGTATATCGCGAAAAAGCCATCCGTGGTCGAAAACGACAAAAGGAGTGCAGCAAAACGACAAATTCCCAAATTCCACGATGCGCAGAAACGAACCCCGCACAAAACCCAACCCAAACCCAAACAAAAACAAAAAACCCAAACCCACCTTGATAACATCCCCCTTCTCGAACCCCAGCTCGCCCGCCTCGGTGGGGGTAAACGGGTGCAGCGCGCGCACGCGCGTGATGATCGCGCCCTCTGCGAACGCCCCCGCCCCCCCTCCTCCGTTGGCGTTTGCGTTTGCGGGGGTGGTGGGCGAGGCTAAGTGGGTGTGTGTTAGGTTGGGTCTCCAAGTAAAAGAGGGGAAAAGAAAAAGAAAAAGACGTACCCGGACTCGGCGTCCTCTCCCGCTCCCTCCCTTGCCCGTGCCCGTGCCCAGCTGCAGCCGGCGCAGGTGCGGGTGCGTACCCCCCCGCACCCGCCCCCGCCCCTCCTCCCCCTCCCCCTCCACTTCCCCCATACGCCTCCCCCCCACCCGCCCCCGCCCCCGCCCCGCTCGAACTCCCCCCCGAAGCGACGTTGTTGCTCTCATACGCACCCGCACCCGCGCCGTACGCCTGCCTTCCCCCGCGGTCGCGCACGCTCATCTCGAGCACGCGCTGCAGCTCCTCCTCCTCGCGCCGGCGGATCGCGTCGTCGACGGCGGGCGGCGGGGGCGTGTCGGGGCGCGTGTATTTGTAGTCTGCGTGGGGCGCACGTTGGATTATAAGGAACGGGGGGAAGGGGGAAGGGGGGAAAGACGCACTCTTCGCCTTCAACCCCTCATAGCACTCGCCCATCAGCCCCAGACTCGCGTCCGCCGCAAAGTCGGCCGTCCAGAGCGCGACGAGGCCGAGCGCGCGCGTGCGTACTTTGTCGTGGGTGTTCTGTTGGGTGGGTTAGTTTGTTTTTGTTAGATTAGTTGGGGGGGAAGGGGGTGGGGAAGGGGAGGGGAAGGGGGGGGGAAGGTGGGGAGGTTGGACAGGGCGCGAGTCCGAAGCTGAAGCTGAAGCCAATGCCAATGCCGATTACGGTGACGGAGTCCCTGCCTCCTGCCGGACGAAAGGCAGGGAGCACGACAAAATGGGGGACGATATCGTCCCAGGAGAAGATACCCCCGCCCCGCCCCGCCCCGCCAGCCTCGCGGGAGAAGCGCAGCACGGAAGGGAGGACGACGGCAGACCAAGGACCAGGAGGCAAAGACAATGCGGGCTGGCCGGCTGCATGTGCGCGGGCTCGGCACGCAGTCCAAGGACGGGGGCATGAAGTAAAAAGTAAACGCGGAGTCTGCACAGCCGAAGGCAGGTTCCGCTGCTGCGCGGACTGTCACCACTACAGCACCGCGCGCCTGCGGATGAGTCGCAGAGCGTCGTCCAGGCCAATCCCGGGATGAGATGGGCATAAGATGGGCACATAGGCATGAGCGCAGAAACCCAGCTAGAAATGCGTGCCGTGCAATGATAGATAAATTGCGTGGGACGCAGTCGTACCCCCACCCTCCTTCAATCCACCACCGAACGACGTAGGATGCAGGCGCACTCACCCGATCGGTAATGACCCGCTCCAGCCCCTGCGTCCACGCGCGCGACGCCAACTCCCTATGCAGCTCCACGCCACAGTTCTTCCCCAGCGCCTCCGCCAGACTCAGCGTATAGAGCTGCACATTCGGGTTGCGGTGGGTCAGCCGCTTGAGCAGGGCGGCGACGACGTTGTGGGCGCCCTCCTGCCCCTCGTCGGAGACCTTGTCGCAGAGGTTGAGGATGAGCTCCCAGTTTTCCGAGGTGAGCGTTTCGGCGGTGGTTTTGCCTTGTATGCGTATTATGATTATTCGAACACGGGGAAGGAGGGGAACGCACCGACGATGTCGTCGTAGGGGTTGCTCGTTGCGCCGCCGAACATCCTCAGAGTCGTGTAAGTATCAATCCAAAGCAAAGTCGAGCACTGCGGCGCAGACAGCTGTCACTGCCGTCACCGTGACGGACGTCACCATCTAATCCACATCCATCTCCCACCTCGCGTCCGACGATGGCTGCCAAGGGTGCGTTGTTCACAAGGGTAGAGGAAGGGTGTTAACACGGGTGTGCGCAGTCCCACGCAACTTCCGCCTCCTCGAAGAGCTCGAAAAGGGCGAAAAGGGCATCGGGGACGGCTCCTGCTCCTACGGCCTCGAAGACTCGGACGACATCATGATGAGCAACTGGAACGGCACCATCATTGGCCCGGGACATGTGCGTCCTCACCCTCCCATCCCTTGCATTG
The DNA here is from genome assembly GCA_029233265.1 of Mycena alexandri. Taxonomy (NCBI): domain Eukaryota; kingdom Fungi; phylum Basidiomycota; class Agaricomycetes; order Agaricales; family Mycenaceae; genus Mycena; species Mycena alexandri. The sequence continues at coordinate 177,534 of JARJCM010000205.1, forward strand.
CTATCCGCTACATGTCGCACAGACCGTGCACGAGAACCGCATCTACTCCCTCAAGATCACCTGCGCCGAAAACTACCCCGACGCCGCCCCCGCCGTGCAGTTCCTCTCCCGCGTGAACCTCCCGTTCGTCTCCCCGCAGACCGGCACCGTCGACCCCGCGCGCCTCCCCGTCCTCGCCTCCTGGACGCGCGCGAGCAGCCTCGAGCACGTCTTGGTCGAGATACGCAAGTGCGTGCTTGCTTGCCCCTTCCTTCCTTCCTTCCCGAGTTATCCTATTTACTGCCCGCACACAGGGAAATGGCCTCCCCCGCGAACCGCAAGCTGCCCCAGCCGCCCGAGGGGAGCATGTTCTGAGCGCGTCTGGGTGTACTACGGGATGTGTGGAAGCGAGGGTGTACGATAGATAGAAGTCTGAATCTGAATCTGAATCTGAACGAACGAATTTCCTTGGTCAAGTCGATAAATTACAAACGCCAAGACACAACAGAAAACAGAAAACAAACGGAGAAACGGATGCAAAAATCAATATCTGAAGCTCTACGCCCTCGGCGGGAGTCGAACCCACGCCTTCCTCATGAAGCGCTCAATCGATCCCACCAAGGGGGTGCTGAAAATGAAATTTTGGAACATACGTTGATTTAGGCCCAAACATGGGGCTGGCAATCCCGAAATAAGCTTAAAATTTGTCCCCGGTCGACGGTTCAACAGATATGGCCGTTTTGATTAATTACCCTTTTAGGGTGATGGACTGCCTTATATAGTAATTTTATGACGTCATAATGACGTGGTTGGTTCAGGTCCGCGAGATTTTTTTTTCGAAAGTTACGCGGATTGAGCCAATTCTTCCGAAAAAAAATATGAGAAAAATATTTATTTTTTTCGGGATAAAAGTGGCCATATCTTTTGAACTGCTGCCCGGGCAAACTTTTGGCGCTCGGATTCGGATTCCCAGACCTTGTTTACACTAGGAATGGACGTGATATCCTTGGCTCACACAACGGCACCCCCTTGGATCCCACAAATAGGAGGAAGCTCTAACCACTGAGCTACGAGAGCATGGTCCGCAAAGCAATACATGTACAATTGCTAACACCGCAAAGCAACCCCATAAAAAGGAAACGACCAAGGGGCTCCCATTCCAAGAATGGTTCAATGTACCTCCCAGATGGTCCAGTTTTGCCCTCTGATTTGAGGGACCTTATTGGACAAAAATACGTGTTTTGTCATTTTGGCCGAGAGATCTGGCCCAATCTCGTTCTTTCTCACTATAATAGCGAAAAATGGCAATAAAGCCTTAGATTGTTCCAGATCTCACGGTTTCCCAAAACTCAACTTTGATGGGGCCCAATCCCACGGTTGAGATCTCGCCAAATCTCAACCCAGATCTCGCTATATCTGGAATCCACAAAAGCCCCTTTTCTCTTTTCAGGGCGCAAGATCTGACGAAATCTAGTATCCACCAATGTGCTGCCAAGCCCCTCGTGAAAGCTCGTCCATGCGGTGGCAGCTGATCTTGGCGGTGCTGACTCCCCACTACCGGATCTGCAGGTGCGTTGACTCACATCACCGGAGCTTTCCAGGTCCAACTCCCTCTTTCTCTCTTTCCCTCATGTCTGACGCCGTCAACAATCTTCGTGGGGCCTACCGCATCCTCGCGCGCAATGTCGAGCGCACCTTGAATACTCAACTTGGTGCCGATGCCCAGCTCGCTGCGCAGGTTACCGAAGCGCTGCAACTCCTCCAAGCGGCCGAGCAGGTGAAGCCTCCTCTCTTCTCCCGCCCCTTCATCCGCACCTTCTCATCCTGTTTAAGCATCGGGCGGCCTTTCCACCAGACGAGTACGCCACTCTGCAACAGAGCATCAACACTATAGTCGATTGTTTGGACGAGGCTCGACATCTTTCCTCAGATCCTCCGCCGGGTCCGAGCATTGTTGTCTCCACCCGTGTTCGCGGACGTGGACGTCCCCGTGTCGAGTTTGAGCCCACCTTTCTTGCTGAGGCACTTTCCCTCCGCGGAACGACACATTTGGAGTCTGTTTTCAGGTGTAGTTCTCGGACCATCCGCCGCGCAGCGCTCCGCCATGGCCTCGCACAGCCGGGAAACCCCGTATACACTGACACCACCCGCGCTGATGGGTCTATGGCACGCACATACTCATCTACCGCACCCGCCATGTCCGCTATCACTGATGCCCAGCTCGACTCGCTTCTCACTTCGATCCTTCAAGTATTTCCTGACTTTGGACGGCGCATGCTGAGTGGCCGTTTGAAGGCTGCTGGCTATTGTGTTCCTCGGGCGCGCCTCCTGGCATCCTACCTCCGAGTCCATGGGGCGCCGGGCGGATTCGGTGTGTGCTTCATCCACCGCAGACCATACAATGTTGCTGGTGCGAACTCCCTCTGGCATCATGACGGCCAGCATGGTACGTGTCTCCTGCTTTGTACCCGCCACTCACTCATCCCTAGTTTGCCTTCAGGTTTGATCCGTTTCAAGATCGTCATTCACTGCTTTATCGACGGAAAGTCTCGCCTCATCACCGGGATCCGTGTCAGCAGCAACAACAGCGGTGAGACGGTCCTCGACCTCTTTTGTGAGGCCGTTGATCGCCACGGCCTCCCCAGCCGCCTTCGAGGCGACCACGGCACTGAGAACATCCTTGTCGCCACCTACATGGAGACTCATCGGGGACTTCATCGGGGATCATATATCTGGGGCAGGTGCGTTCTCATTGTTGTCTTGAATCCTTTTCAGACTGCTTACACAACATACAGGAGCGTTCATAACACACGTATCGAGCGCTTGTGGTACGACGTAACCCACGGCTTTGGCCAAAAGTGGAAGACGTTCTTCACCGACCTCGAAGTCAACCACAACCTGAACCCCGCTATTCCCGCCCACATTTGGCTTCTTCACCACCTCTTTCTCGCCGCCATCAACGCCGATGCTCAGGAGTGGGCTCAGGCCTGGAACTCACATGACCTTCAGATCCGCGGTGAGCGCACCCGGTCTCCACACGACATGTTCCTGTTCAGCATGGTGCGAGATGGCCCGCGTGGGCTTGAGCAAAGTGTCGATCCACCGTCTGAAGATGTCGAGGATCCTGCAACTTATGGAATTGATTGGCAAGTTGCCGATGATCCCCCGCTAATGACGCACCTGTTCAACGAGAACCCATCCGAGTGGGAGGAGCAGAACCCCTTTGCTTCGGGCCCAGCGGCGCACTCTCACGTCCCCTGCGAGCCGCCCAACTCCCCGTTTTCTCCTGAGCAGATCGCACTTCTCGATCAGCGGTTGGCGGCTGTAGTAGACTTAACATCCCGCAGTATGGGTGTGCGACGGCTGGTGTGGACAGAGGTGTTCCGGCTGTGTAATGAGTTTTATGTGTAGTATTTTACAATGAGCTTTCTTCTGCTTCCGATCGTGATGCAAGTCCGGTGGCTGTGCTGTCTTACATCTGCCTTACACCATCATGTCTCCTCGTATCCCAGACGATGTGCTTCGCGAAATCTTTATCTACACGCTTCCAACCCCGACATCCTTTGCGGCGTCCCACTTTCCTCGGTCTTTTTTTTGCAAAGCCATCGGCTGTAACTTCCCCACTCCTGCTCTGTTCCGTCTGTGCTCAGTGGCGTCGTGTTGCCATCTCACATTGCAGATTATGGGCGTCTCTTGACACCCGTTTTGTACCCAACCCTCAGCTTATTCACCGCTGGATTGAGAGAAGTGGGTCAAAAATCCCACTCTCGCTCTCGCTCGGGTCGTCGGGAGGTCCATCCATACCCCGCCATGTACATATCCTGTTCTCAGATATTGGCCGTTGCCAGAGTCTCGAAATATTCGGAGTTTTCATGCCGACTGGCCTGAAGCGTCCTCTCCCTACACTGGAAACACTCTCGGTTTCTTTGCGTGGAGAGGCAGCCGAGGGTGCGAATTGGTTTTCTGCGGCCCTCTCGAGTTGCCCCCTCCTCACCCGCCTTCATTGGGATGGCCCCTCGGTTTCCGCTCCTTGGTCACAGCTCACCTATCTCAGTTTGCACCCCTCGAGTCCGGCGGATTTTCTTCACACCCTTCCGCAGCTCATAAACCTCGTCGAGCTTCACCTCAGCTGCCCAAAGTCAGGAGACACATCAGAGATCTTTGAAGACAGCACACCACCCCTCCATCCTTGTGTGATTCCCACAGTCACCACACTTGGCGTCTATGGGCATCAACGGCTCATCACCTTTATCACACTCCCAGTCCTTCAGCATCTCGTTGTGGCTGAATTTGGCCCTGACAACGAACTCAACAATCCCCTTGACCGTTCGAATTGTCGACTCGAGTCCATTGAAATTCAGAATCCATCGGTCAATAATCGTATCCATAACTCTTTCGACCATCCCGCTGTCGCTCCTTCATTGCAGCGTCTCACCACTACCTCACAGGATTTAACATATTTTCTGTGCTTCAGCGACGTCTGGTGGCAGTTTGGGTTTCCCTTCGAGCTAGGGCTTTATCCATTTAGGCCGCGGGAGGGCGCAGAAGGCCTCGCACTTTTGCGCGCTGTGGACCTCTCTTTTCGACTCGATGGCGTGAATCCGGGCGAGCCATTGGAGGCGATTGCGGCGTTCATTCACTCCCGGCTACCCTCACTCACAGTATTGGAGCTCGATCTCGGGGTCTTAACCCCCAATCAGCTGGAATCCCGCTGGGTACCCACACCGCAGGGAGGTTTCACGGTGACCCGCCCGACCCATCTGCGTGTCGAATACGAGGCCTGGCTGGGCTCCGATGAGGGCCGCGAATTCCGGGCGCTATGTAACGCGGGGAGTGAAGAAGGAAAGCAACTCTTTGCGGTGAGCTGGGACATTGTCAATGGAACAATACCTCTATGCAACGACGAGAATCGGTACTCGACCAAGTGCAATAAGGCAGCCTTGACCCGTGGGGGATTTTTAGAACCTCGCTATGGTAGAAACTCGACCCACACCTCCCCTGGTGAATAGTTACAGCTCGCTCGACCGTAGAATCTAGCTTAAATGAATATCCCTCTCCGACTTTTTTTGAGTTAAATTCATACAGTATTTATATTCACTTCGGGGCCCGACCAGGACATTGGGTGCTACTGATAAGAGAACAAAAGGTAAACGAAGACCACATTATACGGCTAAAATACTAAAAGAGTACCAAAAGAGGATCATACACATCTAAATAATAACCGAGCTTAGACTAGCCGGGCCGCGGTGTTGGGGCATTCTGGGTGTGCCTTATGTCGACAGAATGCACGACCTCCACTAGAGTTCGCGATGAGTTACATTGAAACCCGTGCAAAGAACAAATGAAAAAAGATACTTACCCGGATACATTTGAATTCGCGCCGCGAAAGGAAAAAAATTGGAGCTCTGTAGAACAAGTCGGTTTCACCACTGCAGTAGGGCTTACAAATATTCAAGGCCGCACAAGGGAAAGAAGAAAAAATGGCTTTGAAAGAATGAGCTCAACTCAGGCAATCAACAATACAGGAGGGAACTCAGGTTGGGTGAAATTGTACTTGAATTGTGAAAACCCACCTTGAAACGTCGAACCAAAATGTAAGTTTAGCGGGCATTGATCGGGAGCTCAAGTCCAGGAACCAAAGAGTTCGCGGCCTTCATTTTGACTTCCGTGGTCGGTGCATTAGAAGCTCCAGCGACCTTGCTTCAATTTGGCTCCGCGAGAATTTCTTGACACTGTGCGTCATGACAAGTTACAGAACCGAAAAAGGGCCTACCTTGGAATCGGCGCCACATGGTGGCCTCATCTCGCGTTCCGCGGGCCCATAAGAACCGGGGTGTTGTTTGGGAGGTCTTGGGGCTCAGCAAAGTTGAAGAAATGCAGACATTCGAGGAAAGGGTGGGTGGCTTACATCTGAATTCGAGGGAAATGGCTAAAAAGGGCCTACCTTGGAATCGGCGCTGCATGGTGGTCTCATCTCGCTTTCCGCGGGCCCATAATAGCTGGGGCGTTGTTTGGGAGGTCTTGGGGCTCAGCAACGTTGAAGAAATACAGACATTCGGGATGTGAGAGTCTATAGGCGCGGTGAGGTCGACGGGAGGAATAAATAAGCAAAAGCGAACGAACTTCAACCAATCCCCTCTCGCCGAGAGCGAGATTGAAGCCCCGCAAGATCGAACTGAAGTCGGCATGACTGAATGGGGCGGCGTCTCCGAGGAGGACCATAGCAAAAGCCATGACGACCCAGGCCTCATGCTCCTCCTTGGTGCGCACATTGTCAATCTCTGAGGGCTAGAAAAAAGAGTCAGCGAGCGTAAGCAACCAGAAAAGGGCCCAACATACCTGCCTGTCCAAAACATTGATCATGAAGAGACGCAAGGGATGGGTGGGCATCGACGCGGGCGGAACCGGAGTGTGCTGATGGAAATCGTACCAAGGAGCAAGTACGTCGTATGCCGCAGGATCGAGATACAGGAGCAAATTTTTGGGGATAAGCATCGCCTTCTTTCCGAGAACGAGGGCAAGTAAAAGCCAAATACTGATTGGGAGAGGCCCGTGACCGAGGACGGCGCAGTGGAGAGCCAGGAATGATCCGTGCGCACGAAATGTAGTCAGTCGTTTGGCCGGAGGATTGTCCCTTATCAATCCCAGGTTAGGAACTATGAAGGCTGAGGATGCGAGAGGCTTCCAGAAGCGATGCTGAGTGCTAAGACACTTTGCGGCTGTGCGGAACATGGCACGAAGAGGACCAGGACCTGTGGATATGTTGGCAGGAGTGTCGCCACTAGAGCAGTTAGCACGGGGTATATAACTTCAAGGCGACGACATACATGCGAATGGTTGCAAAACTCTGGAAGAAAGAGTCAATAGATACGTTCTGTGCACACTGGGAAACCTTCTCCGGGAGAGTGAAGGTCTCAGGCATGCTGTCCTTGCGCTCCCAGATGAGGAGGATCAGACGCAAGAGGCACTCGGCCACCGCATCGATGCTTTCGCCAGCAATCGAGATGGGATTCGCAGCGCGGTCACCCGTACTCAGGCGTACAAAGTTCTCCCAACGTGTGACGTCGGACAAGAAAGCCACATCAGTGCCTTGCACGAGTGGGACAACCTGAGGACATGGTGGCGGTGGGGGGTCCTCATCAAAGTGAGGTAGGACAGCGTCAGTATTCGCGTCAAGCTAGGAGTAGAGGGGGGTCAGTATGGACTCTTGACTGAAGTATGCGCCCACGTACTGTGAATGGGACTGGGGTTTGATCTGGCCTTGGACGGACGCGACGAGCACCAGCAGGATCTCCCTCGAAGAAGGGTTCAGTGCGAACCAAACAAAACCAACTATATTCAGGGCAAACCTGCGACGTTGGGGAGCGTTGGCGAATGAGACTCGGTCCATTTGGAGGGGTAGCTGGACGGCTGTTGTTCAAGGCCGATGGTGGTCCCGCGACTACCAGATGGTTGACGGGAAGTGTGTCCTGACGGGCGGTGAGTGAAGGTGACTTGGGATAAGGATGAAGAGTGGTAACCTCTCCAGCATTGTCGCCTCTGGGACAATAATCCTCCATGCATTCGATGTCAGGGAGAAGGTGGACGTTTTCGTATTGGAGGCGAGCAAGAATCCAAAGACCCAGACACGGATGAGCAAGATCGCGCCCAAGAGGCGGCAAATCCTGGGCTGCAAATAAGCGATGGGTGATAGCGCCACGGATGTGATCAAAGCGTGCACCTGAAAGCGATGTGAGGGCAGGGATTTAGGCCGATATAAAGTGCTCACATATCGCAAACAACGGCTCGAGCCGATATCGCTGGTCAGGATTCGGGTTGGGCGCTCTCTTGTTGAGTTTCTTGAAGGTGGCTAGCGAAAATGTGTTGTCATTCATTGTAGAACAGGGTTTAAAAGTGGTGATCTCGCGATAACGGCTGGCTTCTAAGACGACAAAGGGCTGTTGATTGAAGGGGACAATGGTCGAGACATTGGCGATGCCTGGTGCTAGCGTAAGTTGAAGGTTGGCGTTGGACAGGTGCGTGTAGAGTTTGCAGGTGAAATCCTGCGCCGACACGAGGTCTGTGGAAGGAACAGTGTGATGGAAGTAGAGACCATGGAGATCAAACGCGGTAATGTAATTCAGAAGGAGTTCGCTTCGGATTTTGAAAGTCGGAGTTCCAAATGCAGCAGGCGCGTTGCCGCCGGAAGCCTGAAGAAAGAGATAGATGAGCGCAAGTAAAAGTGAGGAGGAGGAGGCATACAACGAATGGCCAAATCAAAACTGAGACCAAAGTCTCTGTGGAGGTCGGAGAGGGGCCATACGCAGTGTTGGAGGCCGACGCAGAGGCCTGTGAAACATGCTCCGGGTATGGATGGCGCGGGCCACGGTGTGGTGCTGAAGCGTTTGCGACCAGTCCTTGATGCTGAGGTAGACTGTGTAAAGCACTTGCAGTCCGACGCGCGGAAGTGGTCCCCACTGGAACTGGAACTATAGCGCCAGCCGGTACGGCGGGGAAGTGTGAACTAAATAGGGGGTTTTGGCTCCGGAACGCTGATAGGGCGTGTACCTAAACACGCATGGAAACTACCAAGTTTTCTTCAATTCTCGACCTATACTCAGGCAAAGTGAGACTAGAACTGAGGGAATATGTTCTCCTCGGAACAATATTCTACACCGCTTACGGTCGAAAGCCAGCAACTAACAAGCACTTTGGAGCCCAACCGAGAGCCTTAACGGGTGTCTTAGTTCAGCTCTATGGTCTACCGCTGGGCTCCGGGAGTTGGTTTACCACCAGACTCTTTGAGTACCGAGGTGATCAAGAGGAACTACTATGGTCTTGGCGGCTGAGCGCTACTAGCAGTAGCCTCATTGAGATACGGGATTTGAACCACAAACCCTACCTTAGGGTTAGGATCCGGCCAACGGTTGGACCTATAACTCGAAAGGAGTAACATCAAAGATTTGATACAAATCTCCCCAACGGTAAGACCAAAGGGAGTTGGAGAATGATACAGCCAACCGTTGGACAAGTTTTCCTCGGCCAACCGTTGGCTTCGACAAAGTGCCCACAATGGTAGACGGCTGGACCCGTCCTTGGCACTCCAACGGTTGAAGTTTGACTCGGACGGTACTAACTGGAGCATCGGTCGCCGGTTGGGCTATTTATAGATATCTGGCTTAGTGGCTAGCCATTGGTGGCTGTGCAACCTGACGGTAGAGACCCGCCTGCAGTACGAACATAGAAAGAAGGCTCCACCGTCAGGACAGTCTGACGGTAGGACTATTTTTAGACAAGATATGATAATAGGCAACTTTACGGGCCGAACCTCTTACGGTTGGACCACCTTAGAGCCAGCCGCCAGTTGGTCTATTTATAGCCTACTGGCCCAACGGTTAGCCGTGGCTGTGCAACTCAACGGTAAGGACCCGCCCATGGTAAGAGTGCAGGAAAAAGCCTCTACCGTTGGAGCAATCCAACGGTAGGGCTTTAAATAGACAAGATGCAAGATAATGAGACTCTACGGTAGAGAACCTCATACGGTCGGACTCCCTCCTACGATACGGGTTGATCTAACCGTTGATAGGAGATCACCTGATGGCTAACCATGCCAACCGGAACGACAGAAAGCTAACGGTTGGATGTTCCAGCCGGAGATAAACCTTCTCTGAAGATGGTCTGCCGTCGGTCCTGGACCAGCGGTAAGCCACCCAACAGAGTCCTCTCGAGATAAAAGCTATATAAAAGACATTGGTTAATGGCCAATGGTAGGGAACTGCCAGCGGTCACCAGCTGAACAGGATCACAAGTAACCACTAACCTTCGGGGTCACCGGGCCCAGACCACAATATGATATTCACGGGCCAGCGGTTGGCAACCAAAACTACCCACGGTTAGGAATACTCCAACCGCTATTGGACCGCTAACCACCAACCCACATGGCTCATCAATCACGACCTATCACGCCATTCCGAACTCATTCCGAATATTTCCTTTTAGCCTATGCAGTTTGTATAAATACAGTAGAGTTACACCAATGTACCCCAGTGAATCCGGCCCCCAGCCGTTAGTACCTCAGAGGAAAGATAAGATATAAAATTAGATTTTGTTGGAAAGCAATAAGATAGGATAGAGGTGTGTACGTCTCCGCGCAACCGCCGCCTGAGCACAGCCGCCTAGCCAGCCGCTAGCCCTTAGAAGCCGTTGTTGCCGACCGGAAACTAGCCAACGGGATTTGTCTCCCCGCCGCTACAGAGTACCGTCAGTGAGAATAAAGGAAAGCCTCGACGAGTGTGTACGTTCCATCCACTAGCCGCCGATTGAGCTTTGCTCTCTGCCGCCGCTATCGAGCTTTGCTCTAGCAATAGTTGGGAAATAAAGGAAAGCTCGACCTTTCGGTCTACAGTGGCTACTCTGTGGCAAGAGTGGTCACCGTAGCGTTGCAAGTACACAATCTCCATATTTTGTACTCGAGTCGAGTACTCTCAAACCATACAAACTTTCCTACGGGGGCCGCGACTTCAGATAAAGATATTGAATTGAATTGAATTGAAACCCAATTGAACTTGCGCTCAATATAAACCTTGTCCGCGGTCCACTTGTTGATAACACTTAAGAAAGCAACACTCCTGAGGGACAAGACGCCTGTCCCACTACCCCGAACTCACACACACGATTAGCTTCGGTTATTGGAGTTTGTGAGATTAGTTAGATTTGGTTGGTTTTTGGTTGGTGTTGGTTGAGTTGATAGCTCGCTGCGCCGGTCTGACCTGCCGATCTATCGATTTCACGGCTGCACCCGAGTGCGCCGTTTCAACGCATTCACTGGTGGCTCTGAAAACGCGAGAGGGAGGGGTTGAAGAGGCGTAACTGCCGGCGGTGCAGATCTAATGGGTTTAGCGTAGTCTAAAAGGAGAGTAGAGGCATACTGGACAGCAGGCCTGGAATAAGTAACGGTGTTTGAGTAGCGTACGTGCAAGAGAGAGAAACGGAGGAACACACCGACGCTCCTCCTCCAGTTCTTGTGGGTGACTCATAAATGGGAAGCCGCAAACGCAAAGCGTTCGAAGGTCCAAAGGGCGGAGGTTCTAAGTAAATGTAATGAGAGTCGCGCTGGAATTCCGGAAGAGCATGTTTACAGAATAGAAACCACCACAATTGGACTCGGGGCACGGTCCGCGCTGGAAGTCGTAGGCCGGGTCAGTCGAGTCGAGTAGGGGAATTGGGCGATGGGAAATCCACGCATGGCCGCAGGGTACAGCACAGTGCTCATTGGGGTTGTTTGCAATCTGTGAATGTAGCATGGTATGAGTGGAAAGACGTGATAAGGTGAATAGGGAATGTACAGCGCGTGGATAAGGGCGACCAGTGAGTGGGTTAATATCGCGAGCAACCCAGCTCGCACACTTGGAAGTGCCATTGGGAGGACAGAGTGTGCATCCCAGGCGGGCAGGCAGATGAGACATGAGAAGCAAAGGGAAAAGAGCGAAGCAAAAGATACAAGTACTTGACATGCGTCGGGAGCGAGCGGAACTGCGGCAGTGGCGGCGATCCCTCCTCACATGTATCCGAGCTGCGGTGATCCCTCATGTTCGCAGTGTGGCGGCCATGTGGTGTTTCTCTTGGCAACCGAGAAAATTGCAAATTGAGGATCGGCCATTCTTGCGAAATAGTTTGAACTCTGCAAGTGTTCATTTGGCTGGAGGAAAATGTTCAGCGAGAGCTAGCGAGATCTGGGCGTAGAACTTGACTTTGAGTTTGGGAAAGATGTGGCAAGAAACCATGGGATCTGGCGAGATATAGAGAAAGTGCGAGATATAGACAAAAATAGATTGATATCTGGGGATATTTGGCGAGATCTGGCGAGATATGGCCATTATCTGATAATCTTGCCAGATCTAGGCTTTGCAAATACTTTTGTCCAATAAGGACCTTCATACTCTGAACACAAATGTGTATGGCATCCAGGTGCCATTTAAGCCCGTTTTCGAGGTAGAGACCAAAACATTATTACTATATCTGGGCGTGGAAGCGTGTACGTGAGTGTACAGCCACAACCGTTGTGTGTTTTGAGGCGAAACGGTACATAGGGGCCTTCCTACAAAGGCAATTTCCCACGAGGGGGGGGGGGGGGTCAAGCCACTGAGCTGAGAAAAAAATATCGAGTCGGGGTATATATTTCGGGTAATGGGATCCCCTTGGAAACGACCCTCCGCTGCCAGTGACGGGCGCGCACACGCAGAGAAATGGCCTCGTTTGGGTGTACAGCTACTCAGTGTTTTACTGGATGTGTAGTAGGAAGAGTGGTGTACGATAGATAGAAGTCTGAACCTGAATCTCAACGAACGAATGTCCTTGGTCTAGTCAAAAAAAAAAGAAAACAAAGGGAGAAACGGATGCAAAAACGCCATCTAGACCATCACGCCCTCGGCAGGAGTCGAACTCCACGCCTTCCTCATTGAATCATTGTAGCGCATACAAATAGGAGGAAGCTCTAACCGCTGAGCTACGAGAGCATTGATTCTTGACTCAACACAATACATCAGGAAAAACCAAAATTCTAGGATAGAACACAGCCTTTTATGGGTGTCTTTGATTGTCTATGGATGTCTTTGTGCTGATCACCCCTTTTATGGATGTCTATAGGTCTCTATGAGTGACTTTATGTTCCAGTATCATGACCTTAATGTTTATGACACTCTATATTGTTCTATAGGTTACCAGTGTTGGAACATGTCCGGGTACTGAATTCAGAATTAGTTTAAAACAACGGCTCATACTTACAGGGTGTTGCTACATTTTAATTCAGTGTAGGTCAGGCTTCTGAAAAATAACGAATCCCATCAGGGAGCATAGCCTTGTGAGAAGACGCTGCACAAGACAAGTCATTACGGATGGAGGAGGAGGAGGGGGAGGAATAAAAATAAATTATATTGGTGCGGTCCCACAATTGGAACAGGATGGTGAATTATCGTCCGTCGCTTATGCCATCGTCAAATTATAGGTACATACAAGACAGCATTCAGATATATTTAGATTCTTCCCTGAATTGGGGGCGAAACATACCTATTTATATTGGGTCTCCTAGCTAGCAGAGGATCTAAGAATTAAATCAGAACTAACTTACTGTGCCGACAACACGGCAACAAAGGCAACACGCGCGGTGGCGGCCGCGCGACAAGTGGTGCCGTAATGTCACGTGCGCGCGAAAATGGTTCGGTTTGATGGTGGACAAACAAACACCACTCTTCCTTGCTTTCTCTTCCATCCACCGCTCTCGACGGTCCGTCTACCTCTCAACTCCCATTGATCCTGATCCGGCCGCTGTGCTCTGTTGGATGCTCGATGGGTGTGTCTCGCTTCGTGGCTAGTCGGCGAAGAGGTGCGTATTTGCTCTTTTAAATTTTGAGTCGTTGTCGGGTGGCTGTCTGCAGCCCTTCTTCGATCTCATTCGTCATGTTTATGCCCCTTTTACTCCTCATCTTTCTCCTCCCTTCCACACTCTCTCGTCCCCCGGCCATTGCCACTTCGGACGTACCCACTGCCTACACCCCCCTGCCCTTCCCATATCTTTCTCTTCTTGACTTATTCTTTGCTATCTGGTCAGTCTTCCACTAACTCATTGTCGGCAGATACTCAGTGGATCAAATCAAGCCGCCATCAGTTTCGCGGCGAGTCTACGCGCGCCCCGCCTCATCTCCCGCGGCAGCTCCGCTCTTCCCAGCGATGCCTGCTGTGCCCGTTCGTCTGCTGTTACTCGTCCCTGTCCGAGCCAATCACTGTCAACGTCCGACCATCACCACCCGACTTCAATTCCTTGTGGCCTTCACCATCTCGTCAAATTACCTGCCATCAAGATGCGGTAAGTGCGTTCAAACCCCACGACCGAACCGACGCACAGAATCAAAAAATTGACCTGAGTGCCCGTCGTGTCGACGACAACGAACGCAAACTCAACAGCAGATTCCGTCAAACTTCGTATGGTTCCACCTCAATGGCGCGCAATTTTCAAACTCACCTTGTACCTTTCCCGCCGGCATACAAAGTCGTTCCTCAAGTTACCCCAAGTCCTCAACGTAAACTTTAACATTCCACTATTGCAAAGCCAATTCTCTCTCTTGCGTCTCGTTGTCAAATCAATCTGAACATCGAAACTTAACTCCGTGTCCCCGTCCTTGCAAACTCGTGGGTCCTGTAGGTGCATATAATATACACCCCCCTCCTATTCACCTTCCTCGTCATTCCTCTTGTAGATCAGTATTCTACATATGCGTTCCATGCGCTGCAATATATATGTTTTTTGCCATTTTTTATGTGTGATTTGAGGTGACTACGGGAAAGAAAAAGTCGAAAAATTGTCATAGAAATGGCCCAGTTTCATAGAA